>PITA01004658.1:0-122059 GCA_004023965.1 Spilogale gracilis
GTACCTCTCGGTGTTTGACCAGTTGGCCAGGCCAGTGCTCTTGGTGCCTTTTGTGCACAGGTCATCTGAGGAGAAGGGGACTCAGGACGGGTAGCTTTTGTTGGGTGGACAGAAAGGAAGGGTCAGGCGGGATGTGAAACCAGGGACTGTCTGGAGGGTGCAGACATAGATGGAGAGACTGAGTAACTTGCAGTGACAGAAGGTCACCAGACAATTGGCAGAGGGTGAGGAAGGGAGACCACATGGAGAATATGAGAGGAGAAAGACAGAAAATGAGCCTCTGCACTTTGTCATTGTATTATGTACTTCAACGCAGATAACATGATGCAGAGTAAGAAAATATTCATTTATATATTGTTTTATGTCACTTTTTACTTTCTTCGAGTGTCTAAAGGTCAAGATTTCCTAATATTAGAGGAGGGTTTGGCTTTTTCTCAGCCTCTCAAGATGAAACCAGAGTTTCATATGAAGCTGCCAACTCCCTTGACCAGAGAAAAGGCAGGATGTAATTCCTGAGGAGAGGGAATAAGGAATAGGAAAGCCTACCTAGAGGAGAAGGAAAGAGAGGAAAAGAGAGAAATCAGAACAGAACCAGAATTGAACCTTATACCCAAAATGGAAAAAAAAAATGAACCCTAATACTTCTCAATATCTATGCTTATGCAAGAGAAGGAAAAATCACCCACAGTAACATGCTTAGGGATCATTGCACAGAGATAGGCATTGTATAGAAGAGGTTGGATTAATGCAGGGCTCTTATGCACTTGACTCTGAAACTTGGCTCACATAAAGAGCTCATTACTAAGATCACTGGAGCTAAGATGCCTGGAAGCGCATTCTGCCTTATAATTTTTATGTCCATAACTTCTTATCATCCATTTGACTGTGGACTCCGTGAGGGAGAAGTGGGAATACATATTCATTTATATTATCCTCAGTGCTTAGTTCCGCATCTCAATCATACTTGGTGCTTCTGACAGCATGAATGCCACTTACCAAACATTCTCTCTCAGCTTCCCACATTGCCCTGCCTCCTTGTTGAGGGGGGACTAATCTGAACAGAGCTTGGGAGCAGAAGCGATATGTGTCAGAATAACTACTCTGTGGCCCCCAGTTAGCTCCTCCTCCAAACCAAGAAGTCCATGCCTTCCAGATGGTAAAAGTATAAGACGGCGTTATCTTTCCCAGGTAGTGTGGAATATTACCCTCACCAACTAACCCATGCTGGAATTATTGCCCAAGAGACATATAAACTTTTCTCGTGTTTAATTATTGAGATTTTAGAGCTACTTGTTAGTGCAACACCACCTAACTCATCCTGACCAATAGATTATTCAAAATTTTTTATTTAAAAATGAATTAATGGGGGCACCTAGGTGGCTCAATCATTAAGCATCTGCCTTTGGCTCAGGTCAAGGTCCTGGAGTCCCGGGATCGAGCCCCGCATCAGGCTCCCTGCTCGGCAGGGGACCTGCTTCTCCCTCTCTCACTCCGCCTGCTTGTGTTTCTTCTCTAGCTGTGTTTCTCTCTGTCAAATAAATAAATAAAATCTTTGAAAAAAATAAAAGAAAAAATAAAAATGAATTAATGACAGACATCTAGGTGGCTCAGTCAGTTAAGCATCTGACTCATGATTTCAGCTCAGGTCATGATTTCAGGGTTATGAGATGGAGACTCATGGTGGGCTTCATGCCAGGCATAGAGCTTGCTTAAGATTCTCTCTTTCCCTCTCCCTCCCCCACCATCTCTCCTTTGAAAAAAAATTTTTTAATTAAATAAGATAAATTAATGAATGAAATGGCTGAGATGAATGAAAATATTGGGGCCACTGATGGTATTTCTTTTTGGATAAACCTCTTCATTGCCTATAGCTTAATTTTTTTTTCCTGTCAAGGTGTTCATTCTTTGAGTCTGTGCCTGTTGGAAGTTAGCAGCATTCCGTCTTCCCTAACTGTGCTGTATGGTCTTTCAGGAAAGGGGCTACATGCTCGACATAGTAAGTTCCATCAAATGTGTTGAACATCAGCCTTGTTTCAGGCACTGTGTTGGAACCAGGAATAGAAACTGAATAAGACTTGTCCCTGGCCCTTGGTAGTCTCCATTCCAGTAGGGAGCATAGATAAACATGTGATTATACTGCAGTAAGTATTCTGATGGGCATCAAGACGAAACAGTTGCAGCAGAGAGATGAAATGCCTAATTCGGGCTGAGAATTCCAGGCCAAAGGAATTGCAAAGGACAAAGCATAGAGATGAGACAAAGGACATGTTCACAAAACTGAAAAAGAAGTTTAGTACAATTAGAGAACGGGTATAGGATGGGGGTGATAAATATGTTTCTAGAAGAATGAGCAGAGGCCATATCCTGAAGGCCTGTTGTGCTTCATTAAGGAGTTTGGCCAGTCTCAGATAGATAAGGATGAAAAGTGTGTGGAGGACATAATGTCCCCACCAGTCAGAGGTTTGTACTACAAAACCGTGTGACATCCTTGAAACATTTGAATCCTCACATTTGACATGATGAGATTTCTGCCCCAGAAAGTCCATGATGGTGGGGTGAGGAGTGGGCTAAGGGGGAGAGGGGAGGCAGCTGCCTGTCCACAGTGATGATGGACCATTCCCTGGCCCAGGACCTGGGGTTTCACACCAGGATGTGATTTGGACTTGCTACGTGTTATAACGATCTTTTGGGGGCTTATCCCCCCTGGAAGCTATGCCGAGTTCACACGATCGTAGTCAGCACTGCGCCTGCTCCTGGTTCTCTGTTCTCAGACTCTGCAGAGCTTCTTGGATTTTCTGTATGAAGTCAGCAGACATATTCAGTGGGGTCTTGAGGACCCTAAGACCACTAGGCTTTCTAATTCATAGAAGACACTTGAAGAAATTAGTTATTTTCCAAATTTTTTCCTCCTTCCCCACTTTTATCGTCATGGTCACGTCACAACATACAAAGATATGAAAAGAAGGCAAAGTTGTGTCACAGATGTCATATTGAATTTTTTTTTGCAAGTATTTTACAAAGGTTTTTAAACCTATGTCCACGGGGAAAATACATCTGTGTAGTAATTTGTTGTTGTTTTTATATTAAGGTAAAAGTGATACAACAAACAGTAGCTTCCCATCTTTTCTCTAATTTTACTACATAATGAATGCAAAAATAAATTCCAGGTGGGGCAAATAATTAAAACATTGTATTCCTCAGATAAACCCATTGAACTGGATTCTTCTTTTAACCTACTAACTGCCCAAATTAGAGTCCCGAGAGAGTCAGAGTGTTCTCCTGTGAAACCGGGACTTTGTGAGAGGGGGTGTGTGTGTTTAGAAGCAGTATAGGGAGGACGGTATCATCAGGTATGAGATAATACACTGAACTTGAGCAGAGGTTCAGTGGGTATTTCCGGGGCAGGGAATAACAGCAGAGGTCATAGGATAAAACCAAACCAAAACTCTCAGACTTTGTGCACTCAGTACGGATGCCGGTCTAGGGTGGCTTCGGAATGCTGGAAATGGGTTTCCCTGCTTCACCAATCTGCCTGTAGGAGAGAGCTCCAGGGGAGGAAAAACTGCGTTCATCTCATGCCCCTCTGATGAGCCCTGAGGCTGGGCCTAAAACAGATCTGAGACACTTTTCTTCTCTTTTCCCAAAGACGGCAAATGTGACTGGTTCCAGAATTGAGTCTGGCAAATCCCCTCCTGTTCCCAGCATCGCGCGCTGGCAGCCTGCTCTGTTCTGTAGCCATTGCCACAGGGAGACGTAGATCAAGCCCTTTGGAGAGGGAGGGCTCAGGGCCAAGGCATTTATGCCCCCCAGGGCTCCCTTCTGTCACCCCTCCTGCTTCGCGCAGCAACAGCTCTGATCAGGGCCCGCTGCCTGTGGGCACAGCCTCCCAAATATGACCCATTGGTTTCCATGAAGGCTTGAGGCTGGCCGCCTGTGGCGCCCGGGGGGATACTAATGCCACAAGGGTGGAGGGGGCAGGAGGCGGAGTGCTATTTGCCGTCTCTACCCGAAGCCTGGTCCACAGGTCTGTAGCTTGGCCAGCAGCAGCCGCATGCAGGAAGCAGCAGAGAGGCGGAGGGTGGCTTGGGGAGGCTGAGGGGAGGCTTGCAAACAACAACCACTGACACGGTGAGCCTTTCACGATCTGCAAAGCACTTCCATGTTAGACATCTACTCATGCTCCTATAATAGCCCCGGGAAGCAGACAAGTGAGGTAGGCACAATTCATCTTACGTAGAGATGGAGAACTTGAGGCTCAAAGAAATCTCACCTAAATAAGAGGCGGAGCTGATGTCTAATACTGAGCTCCTGATTATTCAAATATTCATGCTCCATTGTGCCATGCTTCATAAGCATTGCTCTGTCCTGTTCCTTCCATTCTTTCCTGCACAGCCCCCTTCTTTCCGGAAACTTGCTTCCCCAACCCTCAGAGTCCAGGACTCTTATGCCTTCTCTGCAGCCTCCCCCCCAAATGCCATTCCCAGGACCCACTAGAAACTCCTTTCTGCCAAGATGTGGATGGTTTGGCCCTTCTTACCTGCTTGGAACGATTTACATGTTACCCAGCAGAGAGAAAACTTGATGTGAAAAGGATGAAACCCTAAAGAGAGGATTTCAAGCTTTAAAAATATGCTTTTGAGAGAATGAAACCTTCTGATTCTTCCCAGATCACACCCAGGTCAGTTGAGTCCCTGCCAGGCCCATGGCTGATTATAAGAACAGTGGAGAGAAGTTCATTTCCATCTTCATCAGGGATCAAACAAAAAGTTTGCCAAAAGTTTGGGCAGGAGTAAAGGGCCCCTTTGCTACACAGTCAAACTGACCCAGATCTTAGGAGGACCTGTGGGTTCCTTCATGGCTCCTAGGGGTTATTTCTGGAACCTTCAACTGGGGCCTGAATCAGGAAATCCAGTTCAGAAACACACATGTTCCATTCTGCTCTTGGTCTTGCCTCCTTGCCTCCAGAGCCAGGTTCCTCCTTGGGGAGGCCTGCACCAGGCTGGCAGAAGTGGCCATCCCTGAGACTGAGCTGAGTTCTGCATCACATGTCTGCCTTCCCCCCCAGCTCAGGCTCTGCAAGTACCTCCCTGCCCCTCAGTCCCTGCCCACAGCAATCCAGCCTGAGACAGAGAGGCTGTGCCACAGACATTCCAGGGCCATGGGGCGACCCTGGGTGATGATGGTGAGCTGATTTTTTTGTAATATGTCCTTTCTACTTTCATGCATCTTTTAAGATGTGCTCACTTCAACACCTCATCAAAAGGTGCTGAACAGGTAATGGGAGGCAAATGCCCGTTGAGTGGTCAGTCTGTGGGTGAGGGGCTGTGGTTCCTGCCAGGCTGTGGGCTGTCCGGCCTGGACGGTGTCCTGGGCTGCAGAAGAAGGGGAGAGGACAGCTGGATACCAAGTATGCCCTGGGCAGCAGCTTGCAAATGCCTCAGTGTTTTCCAAATGCAGGGCTCTGTGGAGAGCTTGCATTTTATGACATGAGGCTATTTATTATAGGCTTGTGCTATGGGTCAATAATTTCCTGCTCCAAAATAACAGAGTGGGTCTGACCCAGACACCTAGGACTGAAGCCAGAAAAAGAGTAAACAAGACCTTCATGGGCGACCAGCAGAGGGCTTGTGATAGATATTGAGGGGTCTCTTGGGGCCACTCTTACGCTTTAGTTTTTATTCTTCTCAAACCTTCACCCAGATGCTCATTCCTTCATTCTACCCTTCATTCCTAGATCTTCTGCTCCTAAAAAAAAAAAAAAAGAAAAGAAAAAAGAAAAGAAAAGAAAAAAAAGAATAGACTGTAACCAACTTGAAAAAACAAAAAACAATGATTTTCTTTATCTGTTATCCCAGTGACAAATCTACACTTGAGCATAAACCGGGCAGCACACTTAGCTGAACTGATGGGTCCTTGCTTAGACATCACCATGGCAATTCTTCATGGTTCTTATAAGAAATTCCACCAGGTGGATGAAAGAAGCCTTAAGAGAAATTTTAAAGATGCAACTGGCATTCGGTGACACTTTGTAGTCTACAAATCCCCATTGTATATTTATCTTAGAGGTATAGTCAGGACATTTCATTACTTCCACTTACAGATGAAGAAATAGAGGCTCAGAGAGGTTAAGTGAGTTGTCCTTAATCACACAGCCAGGGGGAGATTAGCTCTCCTTTTAACATATTGCTGGTAGGTGGAGGAGTCCAAAATTGGGATCTAGAGAACAGCATCAGACACAGGAGGTCGAGAAGATGAGGCACAGGAAAGAGAGAAGAGCTCCAGAGCAGAAGAGCCGTTGTTGCCGTTATTCCTGGGGTTGGTTTAGGTTCATTTGCATGAATACTAGACCTATGTATGAGCCCTTTTTGGTTTGTTTACTTATCAGTAAAAATAATGTATGGGTTAAGAGAGAAGAGCCCAGTACCACAAGTCAGAAAACCTGGGTTCAGTGTGGCTCTGCCAACCTTTGGTAAGTTGCCGAAGGAACCCCATTGCTTCTGCTGGGGTTGAGGAGGTCAAGGTGGGCTCTGAGTCCATGCCTCTGATTACTCATGAAGCTCTATGCTCCTGGTTGAGGGAAGAGGCTTTGGGGGCAGGCAAAAGCTCATAACCTCTAAAGGGGCCAGGGAAAAGCAACCACCAGGGCTCCTCGGTTGCTTTGATACACAAGTCTTGGCGGAGAAGAGACAACCGGAGAGCTGGAAATAGCACTGTGGGTCTCAAGGGATCAGAGGGGACTCCTCCGCAGGATCTCTAAATCGAGAAGCTGTGGGAGGTACAGACTCAGGCCCTGCTGGCAGGATGAGGGCCACCGGGCAGGAGGTCGGGAAGGCCCTATGTCATTCATTGAGAGGATCCTAATCTCTTGCATTTGTCTGCTGCCTTCTCATCATCTTCTCTCCTTTGATCTTCACATCACCAGCCCTGGAGGGGAGGAGGCTGGTGACTTTCTATAGTTTTGCTGTGGTTTTTTTTTATAAGGAAAACATGGACAGGAGGAAACAGTGATGCTGACTTTCCAACCTGGACAGGATGCCTCACCTCCTCTCCATCATGCACCTGCACACGTGCACACATTGAGAAAAAGTTAAAAGAGAACTGACTCTTCTTCCTCCTGGGTTTTGATTGGTTTTTAAACAAGGAATCTATGTGAGCATTCAGACTAATGTTCCTCTCTTACCTCAGTTGAGAAGGAAAGGAAGGCACATCAGAATACTCAGTAACAATTTCAAGCAGACATTGACAAAGTCTCCTGCTTGCCATCTCTTACCATCTCTTGGGAGAAAACCCAAAGGTGATTTAGTCAAGTTCAGGACTTTGGGGTGTTTGCGAGGAGACTGTGGAGGACAAACCATTCCCCAATCTTTCTTCTTGTTTACTCTTCTTCCTCCTCAGAGCCTGTCGCTGTTCTACCCTCTAGCGTGACCTGTTCCACCTTCTGCCACACCTGGGATTCTCTACCCTGTTCCTCTCCTCCAAGCACTGCCCTCCTTGGCTAAAACAGACTTGACATGGAGAACCTGCTTAGTCCCAAAATGAGATGAACAGCGAAGTCCCTCACTGTGTGTGCTGTTCTTCTGGAGGAAGAATCATGACAGAAGAAACTGATTAAGAGGCAGAGGAAGCTTGGTCAATTTATTGCCCCTTACAGCATAAGGAGTAATAGAACATGTCCTGGAGTGTCCTAAGATGAATAAAAATATCTTTATAGTAACTGCTTTCTTTCTTTTTTTAAAGATTTTATTTATTTATTTATTTGACAGAGAGAAACACAGCTAGAGAGAGAACACAAGCAGGCGGAGTGAGAGAGGGAGAAGCAGGCTTCCCGCTGAGCAGGGAGCCCGATGTGGGACTTGATCCCGGGTCTCCGGGATCATGACCTGAGCTGAAGGCAGTCGCTTAACCAATTGAGCCACCCAGGTGCCCCAACAGTAACTCCTTTCAGGGAAAATACTGTATACTACCAAGAATATTTTTCTAACCTTTTGGGGTATAGCTTCAGACCCCAAGGAGACAAGTTCTAGCAACAATCACTCTTCTAAGGAGGTTTTTCCCATTCCTAATGTTTATTTTATCCTTTCTCATCTCATCTTGTTGCTTACCACCCTTCCCTATTTAACAAGAAGCCAAGGCATATAACCAAAATCTCAGGGTAAACTTACCTTGGCTCATCAAGGATGTCCCTCTAGACACCAGCCTGAAGATTTCTGAATATCTAGTACCAACCAATACAAGCAGTGAGGAATGGGTCACCTGCCAGTACGGTCTCCTTTGTCTTGCAAGGGCTCTGGTTTCTCTGACCGGGCAGCAAGTTTGGGGCTGGAACTGGATAACATGGGCCCTATAGGCAGGGTAAGTCTGCCTTCAGGGGTCTTCTTTCTCTGCCCTCACCCCTCACAGCTCACAATCACTGCTCTGAGTGAAGGCTGAACAAATGAAGAAGTGTGAAGGGCATCTAGTTGTTAGCCTGCCCTAACGGCAACTGGCCCACCATTTCCATGTGACCTTGGGTAGGGAAGGGGCTGGGAAAAGAAGCACAGACTGTGAAGAAGCCGGGATTGACAGAGCCTTTGGAGAATCCATGGAAGCCACAGTGTGAAAAACAGCTTCTGAGTCACGGTCTCCAGTCTCGATACGTAACCTCACCAAGAATAGTTCTTTTGAAAGTTTCTTTTTCTCCAGGTGTTTCCCATAAGGAAGGGGTCATAAGAATGAAACAGCCAAATTACCGAGAGTTCCACGTTAGTTCCTGTCCTTTACCAGAAACCAGATACCCTATCTTTGGAAAAATGTGTCTTTCTAGGTGTCAACGTTGACAGCAAGAACTTAGAGTTGAGGAGATATGAAAGTAAAGCTCCTGGAAGAGAGGTGAGGAGTTTCTATATTTTACAACCCTCTAGGGTAGCATCAATCCAGACAGGCTCCTTGGAAGAGTGGCCGTTCAGCCTCGCTTTAAAGGATAGGCAGGACTACATGAATGCCAGGAATAGTGGTTTGGAGGATGGACGTGGCAAGATGCAGGTGGGTCCAGGGGAGTGGAAGTGTGAAAGAGACCAGTTGGGGAGACAGAGAGGAGATGGTGGGGAGGGCAAGTGGAGAGGCTATTCCCCATTTGAATGTTCTCCCCACATTCGAAAGTCATTTTTACCTCATTACAGATCCTCTTCTTTCTGTGAATCTAAGCGCAAACCTAAAGGTGTCCTGTTCCAGAATCAGGTTCCTTCAAGTATCATCACCACCCTCTAGTTCTTCCCCCATGAGTGGGCTTGACCAGCTGGCTTCATGTAAGTAATGAATGCTGATCATTGAGAGTGAGGGCCCTCCTGTTGGCGACCCTACACCTGACAGCTGGCCAGAGCTGTGTAGCACAGTCAGGCCCTCCTTCCACATACAGCTTCCTGGAGAGACCCCATCTTGCCATTCTGGGCCCCCAGCATGCTCATTGAGCCCCTTGAGGCCCCTTGTTAGGCTCTTGTCAGGACATTAAGGTTTTTATCTTAAAATAAGCTCAAGAATATAATTTGACTATTAGGGGAATGCTTCCTTTGTATTTTAATAATCTTCCCCAGATCTCTGCGCACCTTGTAAGGACTCTTCTAAGCACACCTTTTCAAAGACACCTCTGTCACAGAGTAGGGCAGTTCCTCCTTGACAGAAGTAGAACCTGGTATGTGAGAATCCTGATTGCCTTGCGATGTGTCGGGGATCAGACACATGAGTCCCAGCTCTCTGTCCTGGACTCCATCTATGGAACTCAGGTCTCCACTGAGAAAAAAGTAGAACCAAGCTGGGAATGGTCTTCACCTGCTGGAAAATCCATAGAGCTACAAATCAAGAGGCTGTAGTTAGGCTCAGCCAACAAAAAATAAAACATAAAATAAAGCATACAATCACTTAAGCATAAAATCCACAGCTCTCCATCTATCAGAGCAGACAAATACCTCAGTTCTCTGAGAAGTGAGAGGGTGAAATGTCCAGGCAGCCCGACAAGAAAGGTGGAAAACTTTCTTCCCAATGTTTATTTTATCCTTTTATTCTTATTTCTTAACCTGCCTACCCTTATCATCAAGACACCAAGGCATATAACCAAAATCTTAGGGCAAACTGTACTTCTGTCACCAGAAGTCACCAGTCTTCGTCCCACCAGACACCAGCCTAACAATTTTTGGACAATTAGTACCAACCAAGCCAAGCAGTGAGGGATAAACCAGACCTGCCAGCAGACTGTCCCTTTTTCTTGCTCACTGTCTCAATTGATCAGTAAGCATCGTCCCAGCCTTGGGAGTGTGCCTTTGCCAACCGCTCAGCATGAACAATCTGAGCTCCGCCCTCCTTTTGCTCCTTGAAACTCTCAACAACCACTGGCCTTGTCAGTCATGCTGAGCAGAACCTTGAGAGTTGCCAAATGGACTTGGCCTTGAGCCACCAGTTTCCTGATGCAGAGGAGATGAGATTCTCGAAAGCACTGAACTCAAGAGAGAAAGAGGGTTGGTCTCTTTTATAGTTTCAGCCTATCCCAAAATGGATTCACTGATTATATTATCACAAGATAATTGCGAAAGAGAGTCTATGTTCAGATAACCCGAAATATGCTACCCATGAGTGACTCATTTGGCTATGTAGGCAAACCCAGTCTCATAGTGCTCCTCAGCAGGATTTTTAAAAGTTGAGGAGCAAGTAGCTATCACTATTACTCTTGGGTACTGAAAATGGGTTGATGACTTCTGAACCAATATGAACCACTGTCTTGTGATGGTTTGGCCCAAGAGTTTCCCAAACTGGTTCTTCCAGTGGATAGGATGGAGGAAAAGAGAAGCATAGCTAGATAAGGCTGTAGATTCTCAACCACTCAGATAGTGCCCTTAGCTTTAGGTTTTGATCTGTCAGTGCACACACTGTTGGAGGGGATAATCCCTGGGCCTCTGGGTGAACACAATATTGCTGAGAGCAGCTAGTGAAGTCTATAGGGTCAGAATGATAGCTGAAAATCTTCTCCTTTTACCTATCGCTCCTTCTCAGCTGAAGTGGTTGCCAGTGATCTCAATTATGAGGATGGGAATCTTTAGAAGGAAAGGAAAAGTGAAGGGGGGGAAATCAGAGGGAGAGATAAACCATGAGAAACTGTGGACTCTGAGAAGCAAACTAAGGGTTTTGGAAGGGAGGGAGGTTGGGGGGATGGGCGAGCCTGCTGGCGGGGGGGTATTAAGGAGGGCACAGATTGCTTGGAGCACTGGGTGTTGTACATAAACAGTGAATCTTGGAACACTGCATCAAAAACTAACGATGTATTTTATGGTGAATAACATAACACAATAAAAATTTTAAAAAAGAAGATGGGCATCAAATACATCTCGCCAATTCATAAAAAAAAAAAAACCCGATACTTAGAATAACATGGATTAATCTCAAAAGCATTATATTAATAAAAAGGAAAAAGACACAAAAAGTTGAGATGATTTCTTTTAGGGACCATCAAGAACAGACAAAACTAACCCATGGTGATTGGAATCAGAACAGGGGTTATCTTTGGGGGATCAGGGATTATCTTGAAGGTCCAAGAAGGAACTTTGCAGAGTGAGGGAAATGTTCTTTATTTTGGTCTGAGTGCTAGTTACATGAGTGCATTGAGTTATATACTTAACATTTATACATTTTAATATATGTTGACTGTACCTGAATAAAGTACTATTAGCACTAAAACAAGAAGAGAGGATAGGATCAGGAAATACAAGAAAAGCTCTCTTAGTGAATCTCCACTTTCAGGAGTCCCTGGCTGCCCTGTGCTATTGTTTCCTCCTAATGTTGGGTGTCCCACTGTGTGGCAGGCCGGGGTGGGGTACTGCTTGCTCACACAGCTTGCACACTTCTGCTACCTCTACGAGGGCGCTAAGTTTACTGAGAGTCACTTCAGAGTCACTTGTGCTTGCTCTCATTCTGGTCTATGTGGTTCTCCTTGTTTTTGTGATTAATTAATTTAATTTAATACTACTTAAATAAAACAAGTATAAAAAGAATAAAAGTTTCTGTGAAAACTAAGTTGAAGGCTTTCAGATGTCTCAATAAAGGTGAATTCTTAAAGAGAATTGATATCAATTAGATTAGGTGAAATTAATATAAAAGATCAAAACAAAAGCTATGGCTAAAATCTATAACTATCTAGATTTCTGAACTCAGATTCTTCACACATGTAACCTCTTATTCTACTTTGAAGAACTTGCAAAGGGAAATTGTCAAGGATACTTTAAGAGTACGGTTTATACAAAAAAGACAGACTGGACTGGTCATCTTTAGATCTATATCCCCAGGCCTGTGGCTTTGGCTCTACATATAAAGTTTTATAGTAAGCATCCAATCTGTTTTCAATTAAAATGAAACATTTATCATATGTGTGATCTATATTTACTAATTGCCCATTTGAACCAACTGTCTTGATTAACTGACCAACTACCTGGTCATGGAGCAGGAACAAGGAGGCTTCTTCTCCCCTGAGAAGAGGAGATTCAAGAAAGCGAATGTACAGCTTCCTTAAAAACTAGGCACTCTTATGCTCTGTACGCATTCAGCGAACAAGCCAATGCATCAATCATGTGAATCCATCTATGTGAGCAAGATGGTCCTGTAACACTTCGTACAGTCTTATTTCTGTTTAGTGTTTAAATATGATGCACGACACAGTTCTGTGTGTTTATACTGTATTTGCATGTTGTTGTGGGTGGTACCCTGTCTTGCCTCCTTCCCTAGGAGTCCTGTGTGCAGGGCACAGCGGGGGACGAGGATCAAGTGGAGTCATCTGGCATCCACGCAGTTCTCATGAGTGAGCAGCCTGCTTAGTTTAAGGGAGGGAGATACGCTATTGACACAAATCTGTTATTTTGAAAAAGACAATTATTCCCATCCTACTGCTTGTGCTGATACTTACCCCCAAGGTTTTCTCAATGTTATATATAAAAACCAGTTTATGCTAACAAAGAACCACTATTCGCATTTCATTATTTAGAGTTCTAGTTAAAATATCCCTGACAACTGGAATTCTTTGTTTGGACCAAGGATATTAATCACTACTAAGTATAGGTAAGAAGGATTATGCCTTAATTTCACAGGTTTGTGTGAGTTACAAAGGCTTTCGTTGAACTTACACCACAGTGTTCCTTTTTCCTAGAATGACAAGCGTCAAGGAGATGGTTTACTTGCTTCTGCTTCCCTTGGGTATGAATTACGCTCTATCCAGGAGGCTTCCTATCATTAGCTTTGTTTCTTTCTTTACTGACCATACTGCATTAACTGTGTCTGTTGTTCTGATGCTTTAACATCTGGGACTTTGTGGATCTTGAAAAGATGTTCCTCTCAGCATTAACCAGTGCTAGAGTTAGGAAATAACTTGCCTGGGAATGCAATTTTTAAATACAAGCAAACTCATCCAGAGTCCCCACCCTAATCACCTCCTTTATTCAGCTCCTGTACTCCTGGTCACTATCCTGCCCCAGTCATCCCAGGGCTAGGGACCAGGCGGCTAGGGACAGTGCCTCTGTCCCAGAGCCCAGGGAAATTATTCAAACAGCCAATCCTCAGCCTGCTTACACTTCTTTGCCCATTTCTTCCTGCAGAAAGCACAATAAGGCTCTCATCCACAGTTTGCCTGTCTCCCTCTGCCTCCTGACTGAGCCTTTGGTTCCCCGAGGACTCAGGTGTCCCTTATTCTTGGGAACTCTAAGCAACAAATGATCATTTCAATAGCAATTGTTTTCTGATCTTTTGGGCTGACCATAACTCAAATTTTCATTTAGTACACCATAAAGTAGAACACATACCCATTGCCATAGTTTTCTTTTCCTGACTTTCCAGCCACTTCAATCATTTTGCTGGTATGTGCATAATGCTAACAACTCCAACCTCTTTGGTATTCATACATTCATACATAAGTATTCAGTTGTAATAAAGTGACCATTTTGTACCATTAGGCTTCATTCATCAACAAGCTGCAGACAGGTCAGGCTGTCTGAGTCTAAAACTCTTAGGGGAAAAAAAAAAGCCTTTAATTTTGATTTTCTCTCAGGGCTAGAACTTCTGATGGATCCTGTTGGGGCAGAAAGCAACACTAGGTTGAATATTACAGGTAACTGAGAGCACCTAGCCTGGGTGGAAACGTTAGTAGTGAGGCAGGAAGTGTGCACACAGCTCTGGCAGGTGGATTCCAAGTCGATGGCCGTGCAGTCCAGGTGGTGGAAGACAGGATGCTGGGAGGGGAGGGTGGGGGAGGTGGAAGGAGAGGAAGGAAGCGCTCAATTCCACATGGCCAGCAGGTGGAAAGGCCAATATTTGAATAGAGAGCCTTGAAACACACATCTTGTCTTCTTTCCATTCTATCACATGGCCCAGGAAAGTAAACGAAACAGAAGATATACTTTGAGGGAAGAAGCAAGGGGAGTGGTGGTTACTCTTGGGAGATAAGGGAGGAAAAAGAATCAAAGCAAACACTCAGGAGGGGATGTGTTGAGGGACTAAAATGAGAAGCACCAGGTGGGCCAACTGTAACTTTGGCAGAACCTGAGATCAGGTACAAGAGTCTTTGTTCAGGGAGCTTCTCGATTCTCGCCCTAGAGGAAGAACTCAATCGATGTAGGCTAAGGATGCCAGGAAACAGAGAGAACAGTAGCTGTAGTGCTGCCAGGCCCCTGCTGGGAGGTAAAGCTGTTAGGTAAAGGGGGCAGCTTGGCTCTCTTTCAGCGGGTTTGTAATCCCCCACACACACACTGCCCCAGGAGACCTGGCTTCAGCAGCCTCCTCTCTCCCAGTCAGAGACCCCTCTACTCCCCTTTGTTCCTGTCTTCTCTAACCTCTGTCTGTGCACTCCCTGTGCACTAGAGCCTCCCACCCCCTGCCCCTGTCCCCAGCCTCTTGTATTTTAGGAAGACAAGTGGGTCTATACAAGGTTGACTGAGGATACAGACCTCTCCTTACCTCCTTCACAAGGTTACCACACTGTTCCTGGCTCATCCTTGTCACAATTCACACAATGAAATCCATAGATGGGAGAGAAAAACAGTCCACCATCCCTTGCCATGAAGGATGGAGCTGTTTCTCAGACTAAAGATTTAGTTAAGGCATGTCATCTATGCATTTATGAAGGGCTTCTAGACCTCAGAATAGTTATTTAGTGGCTGAGTCATCAAGTCATGATTTCTACAATCAAAAGAGCTGGCTCCTTCCTCAACTGGCCATCACCTGTATCTCTTTTCACATCAATAAAACATCTTTGTGCCAAACTCTTTCTCCTTCCCAACATCGAAGAACTCTAGACTTAGAGAGGTAAGACTCACCCAGGCCCAGATTCACAAATAAACTGTAGCGTGTGGTACTGGGCACCTCTTGCATCTTACCGTATAGCCTTTGACGGTAATATACCAGCCATGGCTATGGCCACTGGCTTCCTGTAGGTGTAAATGAATAGTCCTTCACTCAGCTACACTGTGACTCCAGTTTCTGCTCTAAAATTCTCTGACTCCAATGGCTAATATAGAGCTTTCAATCCAGACTCCCAAGTTCATTGACCATGATTATGGCAGACACGTCTTGTCTGAGTACCCACCCCCAACTTCTGAGTGCTTTGCTGCTAATGGCTTGCAACTGTGTTCTTTTTATTTTTTTTTAAGATTTTTATTTATTTATTTGATAGAAACACAGCTAGAGCGGGAACACAAGCAGGGGGAGTGAGAGAGGGAGAAGCAGGGAGCCCCATGGGGGGCTCGATCCTGGAACTCTGGGATCATGACCTGAACCAAAGGCAGATGCTTAACTACTGAGCCACCCAGACACTCCACAACTGTGCTCTTTTTTAAGAGGACTATCCTCGGGCTACTAGAGCTGTTCATGAAAGAGCTAGAATTGCAAAATCCTGGACATTTACCTCCTCCTCCCAAATCTTCTTCCTATAGGAGCTCACAGCCCGCTTTCTTCCAGGGGGAACAAATTCTGAGTTGTAATTTAGAGATTTCTGCAGGATCAAACTGAAGCTGGGGCTTCACTTACAATAATAACCTTTCGTGGATTTTTCTCCTTTTCTTTCCTGCTTCTTCTACTTCCTTCTCAGGTATCTCTTGCGAACATCTTTTTTCTTTCTTTCTTTCTTTTTTTTTAAACACCTGCACACAGATCATCTGCTTAGGGTCTACTTCTGTGGTACCTGACTTAAAAGAGCAATTATTTTGCTGAGCTCTGAGGATGCAGGATGCTCATTGCCTGGCAGAGCCTAAGTAATGAGAGCAAAGTTCAGTGCACCTTGGGATGGAAGTACCACAGTGTCAGAGTCCCCAGAGCTTTCCGCCAGTCTCAGTGCAGCCCCAAATACTGGATCAGAAATGCTTTGGAGTCAAAATGACCTGTTGTTGAGATCTAACGTGGCCTCCTACTAGTGGAATACTCTGAGGCGAACTTGGCGTTTCTGATCCTTACTTTCTTCATCTGTAAAATGAGTATAATACTTAAACCTCTGAATCATTATGAGGATGATCTCTCTTATGGGGTCATAAATCTAAAGTTTTGGAGCTAGAACCAAGCATCTATGAGCAGTCAATAACAGAAGCTGGTTTTAGTGGCTGTTGGAGGCTTTCAACATAGTTTGAATGCATCAGTATTCAGTAGTGTCCCCTTGTGTGTAGCTTGGCTTTCCCGGGTCTCAGTTACCCATGGTCAAGCAGGTGATCCTTCTTCTGAGTATCATCAGAAGGTCAGTACTAGCCTAACTCTCAATCACAGTGCCTGAGTCTTTCACCTCACTTCATCTCATCATGTAGTCTATTTATCATATCACAATATCACAACAAGAAAGGTGAGTACAACACAGTACGATATTTGAGAAAGAGACAGCACATTCACATAACTCTTACTATATTATGATGAATGTTCTACCTTATTATTATTGTTGTGAATCTCTTATTGTGCCTAATTTAGAAATTAAACTTTACCATAAGTATGCATATTTAGGAAAAATAGTATATTTGTGTGACTGTGTGTGTATGTATGTACACATACACTGTTATATGAACATATATATATGTTTATATATACATAATATATATGATATGTATGGGGTTCGGTACTATCTGCAGTTTTAGGCATCGACTGAGGGTCGTGGAACATACCCTCCATAGATAAGGGGGACTGCTAATGTCACATAGGTCACTGACATGTTCCTACAGATCCTTCACATGCAGGCTTTCAAGCATGAGGTTATCCCATCAGTTCTCAGAACTACCAAACTATCAGGGATAGCCACAGGAAAGAGGCCTTTCCCCCACACCTATTCACCCAGGTTACCTAAGCTCTGCTTTTTCATTTGCTCATCCTAATTGAGTTTTCTTCTTTGGTAGAAATTTTTCTTTGTGAAAGAAAAACATTCCGGAGCTCCCCCATATCTTTGCTGCCCCAGGCTCATGAAAAGCTAAATTTGGTCTTGGCTCTCCAAAAGAGAATAAATCCCGGTCTGCCCCCAAAGAAGCTGCTGTCATAATTACATCTCCTTTTGGAAGTAATTTGATTTAATCTCATTAAAGCTAGATTGCGCCATTTCCTTGGCCAAAGTTGATTCCAAATTGGCTTTGCTACTTCCCTCCTGGTCCATAGATTCTTCTCTTTTTTGGTGGCTGTTTGTAAGGAAAATATCAGGACTTTCCAAAGGAAGGTCCAATGGAATGCCACGGGGTGGCACCGATACCTTCTACAAGAAAATCAAAGTGCTAGAGTGAGCTCTTACCTGCTAACCCCCAGTGGAGCTGTCTTCCTCTAGCACCGAGGGCTCCTCAGATGGCCAGGGTTGGCTTGGGCTACCTCTTCTCAACTGATAACATAAGAAACAGCTAGATGAATATTTCAGGCCTCATTTCTGCTCTCTCCCTCTAGCTTCTCTTCTCCACACTTCTAGGCCACCACTAGAGAATCAATGAGAATGATCAGTTGCCATGGGGGGCATTTTTTAGTGAGGCTTTTGTGTTCGATCTCAGCATAGTTGTTCCTCAGTGCTGAGCACCATGCTAGGGAAAACATATGGTACAAGGAGAGGGCAATGTGGCCTCTGTCGACTCATGGGAATCACGCATGTGTGTTACAGGGACTTATGAAAAAGAAGAATGTGAGCTAAGACGATGGTGATGGCTCCCCAGAGAAGATGGGCTAACTTCTATTGGCTTTGAGAGAAGTGAAAAAAGAGGAGGGAATGCTTTCAAGCCATGGGCAGTGACCCAAAGGAAGGAATGGAGACACCCTTGTATTGTCATCCTTTCCTGTGAGAGAAATGAGACAAGAGGTTGGGTAAGATGATGGCATTAGATTACAGCAGGCTTTGAATGCCGAGGGGAGGACAGAATCTGATTGTGACTTGAAGTCCCCTTGGGAAGAAATCCAGGGTTTTACTAAACAAGAGGAGTTTTGTGTATGGATCATGTTTTTCCTGGATTCTCACACATCATTGTTAATGGGTTGGAAAAGCTAGTGGAGCTTGGAGCCTGGATAAAAAGATAGCAACTTACATGGAGGAGAGGCTAAGACTTCCCTTCATAACCACTGGGGATTTCTGAGGAGGGAGTAACCAGATAAATTGTCTAAACTGGCAGAACATGTAGAGCAAGGGAGATATTTATTATTTCTAGATCACATGCTCTGAAATATCCCACCAGGTCTTATTATGCCTGGAACCCTCCATGGGTATGCAGAATGAGTCCCCATCAGGGACACTCTGCTACATATTGTTATACAGGTCTTCCCGCCCTTTCTATAAAACAAACAAAACAAAACAAAACAAAACAAATCACCAACAAGGCCGGGCCTCTACTATCTTCATTCTTTTCTCCTTCCTCATCCTCTGCTATGGGGTCTGGTCCAGAGAGCAATAAACAACCCCCACCAAGCAAAGTCTTTTTTCATGTCTACCTTTAATTAATCCACTCATTAATAGAGAGTTATTGAAAGCCCACAGTGTGTACGGCAGTTTCCCCTTGTGCTGTATTTATCAGGCCACAGAATAGCAGCTCACTCCTCTGGACAGAGAACGTCCCCATCACCACCAATGACGATGGAGTCCAGCCCTGCCCTGTGAGGAAGGCATGAGATGGAACTGCCCAGGTGGGGACTGCGTGGGTCTGAAAGTGCTTATTAATGGAGGACAGAGTGATGCTCCTGTGGAAGAGAAGCTAAATGTGCTGAGACCACCAAAATGGAAAATGCCTGTTAATAGCAGCAGTGACACATCATAGATCACTCATTGACAGACGGAACCTTGGGCTGTCTTGAAGAGCGCAGGCTGAATGCTAATGACATCCAGGAGGACTAATGCATGGCCCAGTGGCTCTCCCTCCCCTGGCTGCTTGTTTGTGCGATTCTACAAAGATGACAGCCCCAATTTGTCTTCCATCCCACCCATTCTCACCCACTGGTGTATAACATGGGATTTGGAGAAAAAGGAAGCTGAATTTGCATCCCCTTCCTTCCACTTTCTGTTGGTAAGACCTGGGATGATGAGAAGACATTCAAAGAGCTCAGAAGCAGGGAATGGGGCAAAATTGCTGTGAAAATATTCACCTGCCTCCTATCACCAAGAAATCCACTTTAGACACAGTGAGAAAATTGAGGTATGGACTTGGGGGCAGATGAAGCTTCCCAGGCTTTCTTGCTTTGATATCTTTCGGTTTTCTCTTTAAGATGTCTGGGTCTGGAGATAGGGAAGGAGGTTTTGAATGTCCTTCAGCTTTGCAGGGGGAAAAAAAATTCCTTTAGAACTCTTGGGAATAAGGGAAAACTAGACCACTGGAAAAAAATGGTCTTGACTGTTGGTTGCCTTTCTTTTTCAAATTTCCTTTCTGGATGTTAAAGTCTCTTACCTATTCGCCTGACAGGGTAGCTTCATTCTCTTAGCATACTGTCATCCTATAAAGGACTGAGGAGTGTCAGAGTATGTGTGCTCCCAGGGAGATCAAGGTGTGACCCTGAAGGCTGTATCTTAAAGAGAAAGTCCAGCCCAAGAAAATGTTGAGGTGGTGTCAGAGCCTCGCTGGCTTCCCTGGGGAAACCTCTAAAGTCATCAACTTCCATAACCTTCAAATGACAGATAATAACCACATCGATAATAGCTACAGATCACCATCCTGGGCCCTTCGGGCAAGTTATCATTCACAGTGTAAAATTAGGTAATCAAAGAGGCTCAAGAAAAAATTTCAAGATCACGCAGAGCTCAGTGAGCATCAAAGCTGACACAGCCCAGACTCCTCCCTCCACACCCAGGGCTGCCCCAGCCCTACCCTTTGCTAACAGCATTTGGAGGGCTTCACCTCTCAGCCCCAGGCTATGCACGGGAGAGTGTGTGGCTCTGCCTCTGCCAAAACCAAAGTGGGAAGAAAGCCACTGTCAGGTCCCTGGGGGCTTAATAAGCAGGAAGCCGATTTGGAAGAAGCTAAAAGCAGGCTCTCAATTGACCAGAGATAAGACCTGAGTAAGATTAAGTTCTACAGCATCTCTCCCTGCAGTCTCCCATGCTTTTCAGCCTTTCCACTGGAAAACTCTGTCCCTAATGAATGGGGTCTCTGGGTTTCTAAAGCTATGGGTGCTAAGGACTGACTCTGGACTAGGAGCTTTGTGGCTGGGGCTCAGATCCAAGGACGGCCTGCAGGTGGATGAGGCAGACGCCCTTTGTGAGCAACTGAGTAAAGGGTGAAGGAAGCAGTTAATAAACAGATCCATTACAGCCTTTGTGTTTGTCAGAAGTGGCGACAGCGCTATGTGCTTGATAGGCTTCATCTTTTTTCACCCCGACAACAATGCTGGGAAGTTCCGACTATCATGCCCATTTCTCAAAGGAGGAAGTGGAGGTCCAAAGAGTTCAGGTGATCTGCTAGAGTTAGTCCCCAGGTTCACGGCAGAGCCCTCCCAGAAACTAAGACTCCCCATTCTCACTTCTGTGCTTTTACCACTCTGTTATGGTTTTGGAGAGATCTTCCTGACCCCTGCTTCCCAAGATCTAGTGCATTCTACACAGAGGTCAACACCTAGATTTATTCCCTAGCATGGTCTAAGTAGCTTTGTGAGGGGTAGCCACAAAAGTTGTAGCTTAGTATAAATGACTTCATCATGTGTCTTCCAGAATGTAGTTTTGGCAGAAGGAGGAGAGAGCATGGAGCCTCTGTGGGGTCAGTAAGTAAGGTTTTTACCACAATAGAAAGTGTTGGGACAGGAGAAGCTGTGGACACTACAGGCCAGCTCTGGGGCCCTTTAGGCCAGCACTTCTGAGTTCTGCCTTCTGTGGCAGGTTGAAGGGGAGAAATTTCTCTCCCTCACTCAAGCTTATGTTTCTCTTCACATGGTGTTGTTTTTATGGGCCTGGGTGAGTATGGTCCTTCCAGGGGTCATTCACTCATTAAAGACAGGAGATCATGGTGATGAACTCCCCAAACCAGTGGCTCCTCAAAGCTGGGTCTCCCCTGAATCCTTGGCCCTCACAGCATTCCCAGGGCCCTGCCTAAATCATGCATGAATGAATGTAGGTCAAGTAACAGGAACTACTCTATACTCAGCTCCTGGGGAACATCTCGGTGGCTTTGAGAAACTCCACTGCTCAGGGTCTTAGATTGACAGGCCCTCCCAGAGGATGTCGACTGGACCACAAGGAAGGACGAATGCACAGAATCATCTTCACCTTCCCTTTCAAAATGCAGCTAAGCGCAGGAGGAAGGAGTCAGCTGTTCAGGTCACGGATGATGCTGACACCCTTGAACAGATTAAAAATCTGCACCCAGGCATTAGGGGCAGGCAGCAGCATGCCTCTGGGGAGAGTGGCCCTTCCCAAGCTGGGCAGAAACCCTGTTGCAACTCTTAAACACTTCTTTATGTTTTCTTTAAAGGTTTTATTTACTTATTTGTCAGAGAGAGAGAGAGCACGCGCGCACAAGCAAGGGGAGTGAGAGAGGGAGAAGCAAGCTCCCTGCACAACAGGGAACCCAATGTGGGACTCAATCCCCAGACACTGGGATCATGACCTGAGCTGAAGGCAGATGCTTTACTGACTGAGCCACCAACGTATCCCTTAACCATTTCTTAAAACAAAATAAAACAAAACACTTTCTAGTCAAGAGAAGGTCATGTTCTTCTCTTCGAGCATTTGGCTAGAGGATTGCCCCCCCCTTTTTTTTATTTGACAGAGAGAAACACAGATAGAGAGGGAACACAAGCAGGGGGAGTGAGAGAGGGAGAAGCAGGCTTCCTGCCGAGCAGAGAGCCCGATGTGGGGCTTGATCCGGGGTCTCTGGGAACATGACCTGAGCCAAAGGCAGTCACTTAACCAAAGGAGCCACTCAGGCTCCCCGAGGATTGTCCCTTTTTAATGATAAGGCAAGAATCAAATGACAGGAAAGGAGAGTCATTTCAGTGAGCCAGGCTTTCCAGAGCCAAGTGTTTGGGGAGAGGCAGAGACGGTGCTGGTCCGTCTGCCATGGCACTCAGAGCCTAACAGTTCCTTGGAAAATTCAAGAGTCCTTGTCCCATCACAGCCATGAGGACCTTCTGGGCTGCCCCATGATTCCTAATGGCATCGAGCATGGGAAGAGCCCGGACTAAAGCCTGAGTTATCCCCTTGACTCTACCTGTGGTGCCCTGCTTGGCCCTGGGCAGGCCCTTTCTCTGAGCCACTTTCCTCCTTTAGGATATAGAAGAGGGAGTCGTGCCCAACTCTCTCCCGGGCTGTTTGGAGGACCCACTGGGAGTTGGAAATGTGTCTGTACATAAGTCTGAAGTCTGAAGACCCAGGATAGCTGCTCCGTGCCTAGCTGGGAGCCTTTGACTGACGCTTCACACTAAGTCCTTTCCTAAACACCCGCCCTGTAGGGCCCACGATCCTCACGTGGTCTCCATGTCCCAGTAAAAATGAAGAGGATCTCGTCTGACTCCTTGGTGGAAGTCCAGTTGTTCCCACCCTCAGCTTTATGTATAGTCCACCTGGGTTGTTACCTGACTTCATTCCTACCCTCTAATTTCCTTTCACATCAAGCCAGTCTGCAAGCCATTTCCCAGGGACTATGCCCCAGTACCCAGGCAGATATGAGTGCCAGCCACACGGTGTGGCCACACTGGGGGCCACTGGCCTGGTCATCCTCAGTGTTCCCATTCAGGCCTCAAGGTACTGCTCCCCACTGCTCGGCTCCATGCTCTTACGTCCTTACATTGCCTGCAGGGTCATGCCCTCCTCTACCTTGCAGTCCACACCTTCTCCTCCATCTTTGCTGTCCTTCAGGTCTCCCCTCAAATATAATCACCACCCTGAAAGTTTTCCTTCTGAGCTTCCAACCAAATGGGATCTCTCCCTTCTCTGGCCCCACTTTGTTTTCACTGCTCACGTTGACTTGTATTGTGATCGTCGGTGAAGTTGTGCTATTCTTCTTACAGTCCCTGTGGTTTCAGTGGGGATCCCATCCAGCAGTGGGCATTTTGTCCCCAGGCCTTGGTACAGTGCCTGGCCTCCCTGGCTCCCCAGTCAGTATTTGTGGAATGAGTGAATAAATGGGGTGATGTGGGGCCATAGGTGTAGTGGGGCTGCAGCTTACGTAACTTCAAGGAAAGTTATGGGCTATGTTCAAGGAAAAGTGCAAAATTATGGATAGAGCGTTTGCTGCAGGACACAGGATGGGCTTGCCCAAATGAGAGGCACTGAAGGGTTAGCTTCCTTACTTAGCTCAGGGTCACTTACCCTCTGAGAGCTTGGGGGTGGGGAAGGGGTCCCTGGAGGATGGGTACTTTCCAAAGCCTCCCCCGCCCCAAGCCTGCTGCAGCCTACAGCACAGAGGGAGTGTGACAAGGGTGTCCTCTGATCAGTAATGGGGGGGGAAGGAGAAAAGGGAGAAGTAGTAGCAAGGTGAAAACAGAGCGAGAATACAGAGGCAAGATCCCCTCACCCTTTCTGCTGAGGCTTTATCTCAGCCCCAGAGTGTTTGGACTAAGTGTCTTTATCAAAGCTTCTGAATTCCACCCTCCATTTGGCAAGGCTTCCCACCCCACCCCCTGCTCAACAACCCCTCCCCCTGCTTCCCCTCCTCCTTCCCTCCTTGCCTCCAAAATCAATTTTCAGCAGGAGCAGCAGGTTCAGCGCCATCTGGGGCTGCTGGCAGCCTCCATGGGCTGTAAGCAGCTCAGCCTGTTTCCCTTAAACCAGCCCCTGAATTTCTCTGCCATCCCCAGCCTGGTCTTCCCCCTCTTCTCTCCTGCAAGGAGGAGGGGGAGGGTTGGTTCCGGACCCACGTGCCCCTCTCCTGAGGGGTCCCCCATCCCTATAGCTCGGCCCTGGGTGGGCTTTCAGAGTCGGAACTGTGCTGGCCACCACGGCCAGACAACGGTCCTGGGCCATTTCCCCACCCCGGGAGGAGGACGGATGCGTTAATTGGCAGGAAGAGCACAGAGTGGAGGAAGCTGGAGCCCTTCCAGACTCCCATAGGCACGCTTCTCTCACCTGAGCCCTGCTGGACGCTGCATGGCTCCATCTTGGAGAAAGCTCCATTAGAGAAGCTGTGCCATTTTCTCTTTGCTTGGGAGCGATGAGGGGAGAAGAAAAAGCTCCTTATCTTCTCTGTGATTTACAGAAGGCCTCATCCTCTCCTGGCCCGGGAGGGAGTATTCTGCAGAGCAGACAGTGCTGGGATGTGTGTGTCTGCTGCGGAGATGGGGACCTGTCCAGGTAACTTCCCCAGATCGAGGCTCCAACCCACACCAACACCTGCTCAGATAGGTTTTCAACTTCTACCTGCTTTCCCAAGGTAGACCTGCGGTTGGAAAAGAACATTTTTAGGTGACCTCTACTTGCATGATGATCTCACCAGATGTCTCTCACACTGCGCCCCAGTGCCTTACATTTCCTTTGCCCTTAGCAAACCCACCAGGTTCTTTCCCCTTTCCCTCTTTCCTTCAGCCCACCAGTTTACCCAGAAAATACTCGTAAGTTTAATATGATACAAGAAAGACAGAGGTAAAGGAATATTAGGTATACGGTATTGCTTCTGGAACTTTCTCTGAATGACTGGAAGACCCAAGCCTGATACCAGATCTTCTGATGAATGGATGAATGTTCTTCCCATTCTGGAAGCAAGAACAGACTCCCAAGAGAAGCTGGATGGAGTAGCAGCGTCATGAACAAGCACTGGAATGGGAGGCAGAAGATGAGGGTACTGGGCCTGGCTTTGCCGTGCTCTCTTTGATCTTGGGAAGTTCACACCGCTTTGAGCTTTGGCAGCCTCCTCTGTACAATGCAGGGTTGGTCTTGACCATCAAAGTATCTCTATTTCCTCAGCATCAAGCAGAGTACCAACCCTTGGCAAATGTCTGCATGAGCTTCTCCCGGTCTGAGGCTCTAGGAAGGTAGTGACTCCCACCGCTGTGCCTACCATGGAGCAGGAGGTCAATAAATATGACTTTCTGCATTAAATTTAATGGGGCTGTAGACAACAAGTGAGATGTGTTTTGAAGTATTGACATATTTTATAAATCATGATCAAGTACTTTGGGTGGCATAGAGGAATGGATTCCAGGAACAGAAGACCAAAGATAGCCTCAAGTAAGAAGATCCCAAGGCATCTGGGGGAGGGACAAATGTACTATTTCTCCTTCCACTCACCCTCTGCCCTCCACTCTCCACCCTCGTGTAAATCACTGTAACAGACACTGAGCAGAGGATATAGAGATTTTCAGAACATGGCCCTGGACCCTAGAACTCTCATAATCCCGTGTGAGATGGGAATTCCCTTTTATGGTAATAGCTCTTGGGACAAAACTGCAGGCAGGTAGCTGAGGGTCCTCCGGATGCCCCCGTAGTTTGCCAGGATCATCCTGACATTCCTGGAGTGTAAGGTGGGCTGACTTGAGGAATCCAATCATAGTTACAGCCAAATGCTTAGGGTAACTGAAAGAACACTCATAGAGGTCAGTCCAGGGAAGTTCAGTGGTCTTTTGAGAAAGTCTTTCAGGGAGGCAGCACTGCCCTTAGGGACGGAAGAGGAAGAAGGGATGGAAGCAGTGAGCCACATGGTTGGGGCTCAGGCTCAGTGAGGGCAGATGGACTGATTACCTCCTCTCTGTCCATGAAGACCACACTGAGCGCTTCCCTGACCTGCAGCTTACAGGAGAATCACTCATCAAATTGCCATGCCATTTTTTTTCCGCAGATAATACCCACACTTGTGCTTTGACCACGTGTTTCGAAGATGCTTCTGCAATGTTTGTTGTCTTCTAATTTTCCCCAAATCTTGTGGCCAATGTAGTCACACTGAGGACCAAGCTATAATGCTGAAACATGAGGATATTTGGGTGGTAGGGAGGGCAGAGCGGATCTCAGAATGGCAAGCTATGCAGAGTGAGCAGTAAAACACAGACAGTCAAAAGTACAGAATTACTGACATAAGACATTCCGGTGTCCACAGCCTCATTGAGTTTTAAATAATAACTATCCCTTATAATTGTATGTATAATTGAGTAGTATTTGCCCTTCACAAAATCTGCAATAGACAAGGGAGTGGTATTATCCTGAATTAAAGAGAAGAGGGAATTGAGAAAGACAGAGGCTGCACGTTCTGTGCAAGCTTAGCCGGTTGGCGGTGCTGAAGCAAAGGTGAGGCCTTATGTTCAGCTCCAAAACGTTCTTGATTTTTGCCACATAACCTTGCCCTTTATGATACTGTTTCTTACACACACACACACACACACACACACACACACACACACACACTAAATTATTGATTCACTTTAGGAAACTGCTAAACCAGGAACTGTCTTTGTAACTTTCTGATCTATTTGGATCGTGTTTATCTCTACACACAGCAGAGGATAAAAGGGATCATAGCCAGCCAGAATTCTGAGTGCCTACAAACAATTGCAACTAATACAGCCTTCCAATGGTGACGGGTTCATGGAAACTGTCTGATAATAAAACAGCCAGTTCAAGATGATGCATCGGGTATGTGGAAGAGCAGGAGTTCATGGCCAGCTTTTTCTCACTCCAAATGCCACACGGCATGGCCTCTGGAACTTGACTGGTGCAATAATCCCGTAGCACCTGTCATTAGTTGGGGATTCACAAAGCCTCAGCATCATGAGGCTACTAAATCCTCATCATCGATTCTGTTCCTTCATCCTGGGTTACAAATTGGACTATGGGCCTGGAGCTTTCCTTCACTTTGAGTCCATCTTGCCTCTCTGAAAACCAGGTGGCTTTGGTTCAGAGAGCATAAAATTGCATCAGCTCAGCTCTCTGCCTTAGCAGACAAAGTACTAGAAATAAATTTGGGGCTAGCCCAGCATGTGGCCATTGACTATCCAAGGGCCCCTTCTTTCAGCCCAGGAATGGCCTAAGTAGACAGTCTTATGAGATGCCTTCTGACAGTCAAGGTGGAGTGCGAGGAGAGCATCACTACGGGGGGAAGGAGGGGGTGGAAGGGGGCATGATGGCCTAGCCCTGGACAGCTATATTCTTTGGGCTCTGGGACAACCTGGAAGTCTTCCAAGCATGAGAACATGATCAATACACTTTCACAGGGCAAGTGGGGTAAGCACAGGTTGCTTCAGGAACCATTAGGTAAAATGCCTAATTCCCCTTTAGGAGTATTCTGCTAAGTAGGAAGTAGGTCTACTTGGTTAAGGAAAAAACAAAAAGCTAACCTAAGAAGTCATTTTCTGTGGAGAAGGCTGCATCACTCATGAAAAATGCTACTAAAGACTACAATCTTTTCCTAGTTTCCTCCTCACAGAATCCATCCTGTCCCCACTAAAACAGGAGGAAAGCCGTCTTGCCCCCATGAGCTGAAGAAGTAACACAGGTGGTCACTGTGGGAATTTAGAACATGACCAGTCCAGGAAGCCTTGAACTTAAATCTTCCATATGAATTATACTTCTGAACCTCAAGTAATGAGACCAGCCTTGAATTCAAAGGTTAAGAAATTTTGGTCTTAGTAAAGAGAGTGCCTCCCAGGTCCCCATTAGTTGTTTTTAGCATTTTAATACCTTAATCTTACCTCCCTGTCTTGTTAGTAAGTTCCTTAATTGTCAGAGAGTTTCTCAAATTTCTTTTGTGTCCCCCAACTCCCTAGGTAAATGCAGGCCATGTACACAGAGGTAGCTCACGTGGAGACTTCTGAAGGTCAGAGGTAGAATAATGGCAATGACAGGGATGGTGTTGGGGATGTCCCCTCGGTGCCTTCTCTGGGCCTTTGTTAGCTCACTGCAAGACAGAAAGCTCTCTTGAAGTTTCCTCTGGCTCTAGGCAGTTTGCCTCTATGGGGAAAAGACAGCATGGCATCCAAAAAGACCACTGGACTTGGAGTCAGAAGAGCCATCTGAACTCTTGCAGGGTCTCTGCACCTCAGGCTCTTACCAGTAAGAGAGGAATGACAATACCACCCTTTTTTTTATTGCCCAGGGTTGTTGTGAAACACAATTCAAGCATCAACTATGAAAAAGCTGTACATCATAGAGCTCAACTCATAGGGAGGTAGCCGCTGATGGTGGGATGAAATAGTTGGATGGAGTCCATATGCAGAGGATCTCAGTTAGAACTGCACTGAAAAAAAAACAAAAAAAGGTGGCAAGTTCAGATGGTATGGCGTGGGAACGGGCAAGAGAAGAGCAAGAAACATCTTCCATGTAAACAATGCAAGCTTTAGACTTCTTGGCTGTTAGTTATACGAAGAGACCAAGAGACTTGTAAACCCATCTGCTGCATCGTGGATGATTCCATATGGTTGAAATCTGATTCTAGATCTTGGAGAGTGGGTTAAGTGGATGCAGTCAGGCAGGAGCGCTGTGAATAAAACAATGGGAAGGCGCATTTGTATCGCTGTTTACCATTTTCAAAGGACTCATACATACATTACCCCATTTAATCCTTACACTCTTGTGAAGTAGGTATTAGGTTCTTATTTTTCAAATGAAGAAACTGAGACTCGGAGGTTCAGTATTTTGCTCAAATTTGCACAATTAATAAACAAAGCACCTGAACTAAGGTTTTCTGATCCCAAATTCTTCGATTCTTCAAAGTTTAAGGAACATCTCACGTTATGCAACTAACTGGATTTACCGGGGGTGGAATCAAACTCTCTTAACTTATTTGCAAAGAAAGACTTTGGTCTTCCTATCATACCAGTCTGCTGTATTATCTACACACAAAACCTCTGAAAGTGTTTTTAAATGTTAACGGTAGTTGATTACAACACAGATTGTAAGGATCCCTAGAATTAATCCATGACTTTAAAGTCACGGAAGCATTATTTTCTTTGATTCTAGGGATATACCACTAGGACCAGCCAGACAAGGGATATGCATAATTTGACCAGAATCATAGAGTTTCAGGGGAATCCTGGAGCCTGTGTGTAAATGCAGTATCTATCCTTGGGTATGGATGTTGTCCCACAGCAGGCCTCTGTCCATTGTTTAAGGTATCTAACCAGGACACTGCCTGCTAGCATAACATGTCTCTATACTCTGGATGTGTTTGAAGACAGGTCTTGCTTACGCTAGAGGAAGGCCCTCTGTGTTCTGGGAAACATATGGAGAAGTTAATTGGTACTTGGCTGAATGTCAGATGCAAGTCGTGAGGACAAGCCCAACCTCAGGTCTCCACTCTCACGTGTCTCAGCACACACATCCATACCCTTTGTGGGCTAATTCTTGGAAGAGTTGGTTGGGATTTGTCCCTTCAAACAAGAGGAATGGCCTGAAATAGTGTTATGAGATTTTGTGATACCTGTTTCTCCTTAGATGTAGGGAACCCAATTGGCATCAAGATGGGTTTAGGCTCTCCCTTCTAGAAACTCCAACCATATGTTTCACTTAACTGTGTTCAGTGGATTTACCTACCATATAACAAATCCCTTCCCTGTTCCTGTGAAGCTTTCTTTCCCACCTGGGGGCTTCTATCACTGGTTTCTTTGGTGATGCCTGGAAAATCACTCAAGTTCTTTGGTGTTGATCCCAAACTCTCTTGATTCCAAAATATCTAGACAATAATAATCATCCTTACTTCCTCACTGAGCAACTATAATGAATTAGGTGTTCTAGTTAGTGGAAAAAATCAGTAAGGTATATAATCCAAGAAGATGTCTCATCCAAAAAAAAAAAATATGTCTCATCCAGAAACAAAGAAACAAGTCAACAAGGTATATGTGCTTATAATGTTTTCAGTTCAGAGCTAGGCACAGTGTGGGATACAAAAGACGTCTAACACATAGTTTTTGTACCAAGGGATCGATAAGCAAGCTGCAGAAGTAATCATCCAAGTGATATCTACAAAGTAATAGGACTAATTGTATTTCTTTTTTAACCAAAAATTTGTACATCTAAATGAGATGCTACCTTGAAATAGCTATCTTATAAAGTTGATTTACTTAGTCCAACATTCTTCTGTAGCTCCAAACATTTCTGGCATCTTCTTTAGTTCACTGATGAACAAGTTTGAAAGGGAGAGTTGGCACCCAGCTCCCAGTGGAAAGAATCTCCGCCCTGAGTCTTCCACTACAAAGAACATGGGCTGGGGGATTAGATTAGCGAGTCCAGGTTATCAGCTTCTGGCTTCTGAAAGAAACACCTGGTTGCTTAGAGGTATCAGGTGATCTAGGAGGGAAAATACAAAATGGAAAGGATTGGTTTCAGGAGACAATAGGAGCCCAGGATCAAAGGGTCTGGGAGGCACCAGCAGGCCTGAGAGTTGGGAAACTCAGCAGCACACACCCGGTGTCATTTTCTAGGGGAGATTCCCGATTAGCAGAAGAAGTCGGAAAACAATTGGTAAATGGAGAGAGTGCCTTCTTTCCCTGAAACCTCTTGACCTATAAGTCTTGCAATTTGTGGTTCCAGAGGGTGTTGTGTCAGACTTCTTTGCAGAAGGACAGATTCCTGGCTAAGATCTAAAAATGAGGTGACTACCACTTAATTTTCTGTTGACTCGAAATTCTCCTTCCTCCTCTTTATTTTTCCAAGAAAGGCTGCTATTTAAAGATTTATCTGATCAAATTTCAAGAAAGTCCAGTCAACTCTTGATTCCCACTTTGGATAATAGCCTGATTAAATTTTAATGTTCAGGCTAACTCTCGTCCTATATTCAATTCAATGGCCTATACATTTATCAAGCAACTACCCTTCAAAGGCACAAACATGCATGCACCATGAAAGACATAGCCAGTTACCACAAATAAGGCAAGATTCACATTCTCAAAGATCTCATTCTCTAATCATAAAGGAAAAAACAACTCTGCAACAACAATAATATACAGCTGAATGTGTTAAACATAAATGGGGAGGTCAAAGGGTGATGGCATTTTAAACTGGAGAGACCTTATATGCACAGGGACAACAAGGAGCAGGAAAGCTACAAGTCACGGTGACAATTTGAAGGACATACAGAATTTTTCCAATCAGAGAGGGCCATTTACCTACCATATAACAAATCCTTTCCCTGTTCCTGTGAAGCTTTCTTTCCCACCTGGGGGCTTCTATCACTGGTTTCTTTGGCCTTTCAAGAGGTGGTGGGATGTATGGGATATGGATGTTATGGGAAGTTTGAAAGTATGGGAAAAGGGATAGAGAAAGACAGGCTTGGAAGGATAAAATAGGTGCAGATTTTGGAGACTTTGAATGCCAGGTTAAGGTTTTCCATAAGGCAGTGGGGAACCTTGGAAAGCTTCTAGGCAAAGGAGTGATATGCTCAGTGCTGGATTTGGGGAGTATACTCAGGTAGCAGTGAAGGGGATGGACAGGAGGGAAGAAGTAGAAGAAAGCCACTGCAATAGCTTAGGGAGAGGGGTGTGTTTACGGTGGCCACATACTTCAGAAGGTGGTGATGAAGACCGTATGACAGAAACTTCCTCTGTGTATATCTTAGTACAATCCCTTGGCTTTAGTGATTCCTGATATGATGCTTTGTGGAGCCAAATAGAATGGACTCTGAAGCTGTCCTCTGTTTTTGATTTTCTGCCTCAGTGACTGAGTTAATAAAAATTACCAAATGCCTGACTCCAGAAAGGCCTTATGTGCTGTGGTTCTCTCAAATAAGAGTCATCTGCTTTCTAGAGGAGATATATTGAAATCATTGGGGGTCTTGTTTTCTGAACTATCTATTAAGTCCTTTTCTCAAAAGCATGAGACTAGATGACAAGAAAAATATCAGAAGTTCAAGTTGAAAGACTAGACTGTAGATAGAGGTGAAAGGAAGACAGAGTTTTGGAAAAGCAGGAAAGGATTTCTAGAAGAAAAAATGTCAGTGGTTCAAAAGGATGTCTAAGTCATCCAAAAACTAGGTCCTGGACCATTCAGAAGTATGGAAACCAAGGACCCATAAAAGCCACGGTAACTCTGCATGTCAGTCAGACTTCTCTGTGAGATAATTTCCCAGGGAAGGCACATGTTCCAAGATGATTATGCATGGGAAAAGAGTACATGTGTGTGCCTTCATGCAAACTCCTGGGCATTATATTATTTCCCAAGTTTGTTGCTACTTAGTTTCCCATTTCTGATAGCACAGAGTTCCAGGGAGTCTATTGGGGTCTCTCTCAAGACACACTTCCTTTCTCCACTACTCCTGGAGATGTTACATTGTTTGTTTTAGTTCTGAGACAATGACAAAAACCTCCTCTGACCTACAAGTCGAGGGTTGTTCTGAAACCTGAATTATTAGATCAAGAGAAAGAGAGATGTATTTATTGCAGTGGACTTTTCTTCCTTGTTCTGCACAAAGTTCCCTATTACCTACTGCTGGGACTCTAAGGGGCTTACATTAACTGGCAAATCAGATAGCCCCTAGCATCAATGACAACATTATTAAAAACATTTATTCTTGGGGCACCTGGGTGGCTCAGTTGGTTAAGTATCCAACCCCTGATTTTGGCTCAGGTCATGATCTCAGGTTTGTGGGATTGAGCCTCAGAGTCGGGCTCTGTGCTCAGCAAGAAGTCTGCTCCTCTCCCTTGCTTGTGCTCTCTATCTCTTAAAATAGAAAAATAAATAAAATCTTTTTTAAAAAAGATTGTGCTCCATCATTTCTGCCTCGGCCATCCCTCTGCCACCTAGTTTCCTTGAAGCCAAATCTTTTTTAAAAAAGATTTTATTTATTTGACAGAGGGAAACACAGCCAGAGACCGAACACAAGCAGCGGGAGTGAGAGAGGGAGAAGCAGGCTTCCCACTGAGCAGGCTGCCTGATGCGGGGCTCGATCCCGGGTCTCCGGGATCATGACCTGAGCCAAAGGCAGAGGCCTAACCACTGAGCAACCCAGGCGCCCCAAATAAAATCTTTGAAAAAAAACTTCCTTGCTTGCTTATGTGATAGTCTGTTAATTGGGGGCGTCGAAGAGCTTTTCTATCTTCTAACTACACCTGATACATGAGGCAGCTAAGGTCATCATGAAAAAAAGAGCTGGAAGATTTGGCAGCATGTTTTCAAGGGTGAGCCTCAAGTGACTTGTATCCCTGCTTACATACACTTCATCAGCCAGAAGCCAGTCAGATGAATTGTCAGCTACTACCAGGGAGGCTGGGAAACATCGAGAAGCACATAGATTTTTGGTGTTGCTGAACTTTTGCTCAAGGGCTTTATCATAGGCAGGGGACACCCAGGTGATCTCCAGGTCTCACTCACTAACACCATCCCCGTGCTGGCTTTGCGTTCACCCAGCATTCATTTTCTGCTGCGCTCAGCTGGGAGAATAAATGTGAGTCTTGATAAAACCCTGGATGGAGAACCGTTGTGAGTCCTGGACATGGGATGAGGATTAGAATTCTCATGGTGGGGGGGTCTGTGCTCTTAACCTTGGTGGGGGGAGGGGAGGGGGAGAGAGAGGCAGAAACAATGGGAGGTGAGGAATGCAGGGGCAGCTGAAACATTGCCTCATGGTGTCCCCAAATTCCAATATGGCATCACTGGTTTCCAGAACACCCGTGTGACCTCACTGGATTCCAGTCTCTATATTTGTTCACCACCAGTGCCTAGTACTGTAAATAATTGAAAGGAATATAATAGGGTGAGAATTATTGTTGCCTCCCCCCTTTGCCTTTCATAAAATCTTTTTATATCGGAGGGGTCTGGCCCCAGCCACTCCTAGTCTATAATTAGTTCTGGGAGTTGTGAGGACTGAGATTCAGCTAATGACATTTAATGGTTCAATCTTGGGGTCCCTCGGGCCTTTCAGTCTTTGTCAGAGCAAAGGACTGGGGTTACAGGTGACCCTGTGTAATTTGCACTAATGAGACATGGGTCTGTCAGTAGGTTCCTGAATGTTTCAAATGAGAAAATGAGGCCCCGAGCCTGATGTGCCAATCAGAGGGCCCTTCCCAGTCTCTTTGCTCTCCAAGCAGATGAGAATGGTTTGAGTTTCATTAATAACAACTGGTAGGTTTTCACTGTGCTCCATCATTTCTGCCTCGGCCATCCCTCTGCCACCTAGTTTCCTTGAAGCCAAATCATCTCAGCTTGGGACACCACCACAATTCTTGGAGCAGCCTGGACCGCAGGGAAACTTCAGGGCTTTGACACATGTGAGTCTGAGGCATGGGCGCCCAGCTAGACATGTGATGGGCAACATCGCCTCGTGAAGGAAGACGGAGAGGGGCTCAAGAGGAGGAGAGGACATTGTCTTCAAAACTAAGGCCCAAAGACATGAAGTGACTTGCAGGTCTGCTTTTTCCTGCCCATCTTCCTTGCATCCCACCGCACCACCCCCTCCCTCTCTGGGCTTTAGACCCTTTACCTTACCTATGTCAGTCTAGCGCACTTGCTCCTCCCTTTCGTGGGATGCCCTTCCACACTTGGTCCTGCCAAATGTCTACTCATCCCTGAGAGCCAGTGCTGTGATTTCTTCTCTTTGAAGTCTTCTTGACTCCCGTCTTTTCTAGACTGAGTTGTCTACTCCTTCCTTTGTGATATCATGGCCTCTTAGGCTTAGGTACAGAGATAATCACACTGTGATACAACAGTAATATTAAGTCTCTTTCTCTACCAAGCTGAGAGCTTGAGCAAATGAACTCTGTCCTACCCATTTAGTATCATCGGATGGGGGATGGTTTAGGTACAGGGTAGCTACTCAGTACGTGTTTTCTGAGTGAATAAATTCATTAAAAATGTTTACCCTTTCCCTAGGCACAAAGATAACCCTAAGATTGAGAAAGACAACAAATGCAGAATGCTTGGGATGCTTTAGGGGAAAAAAAAGAGGGGGACACTAATCAAATATTATTTTAAGACCTCAAGCCTCCATTTGTCCTTATGTCTCAGGAAAGATACTGAAGACAGACAATTACAGTTCCATGCCAGGACCCCTCTCTTGTCTTCTACAGTCTGGCTGAATCAGAAGAGGAGGTTGCTGTCAAATAATACAGCCTCCAGGCCTGAGAAGTCCTGTGGCCAGGGTAAACCACACTCCACCTCCTAATTAAGCTATCGTGCTTGGCTATTAATAGCCTTGGGCAGTGTTGTCTGTGTGGGCAAGTGCTGCTTTTTCTGAGCTGCGTAAGCCCCCATCTCCCAGAGACAAAGTGCTCCACAAATAACCACAGCATGTTCTGAATTCCTCTGAGCAGAGAACCCTGGGGATAATTAATGGGGCAAGGAGAAGCAAGGACTCTGGACCCTACACCCAACCCCAGTGGCTCTCAGCAGCCCAGAGTGGAGGGCTGTCTGGGGGCTAGATGAGAGTCTGGGTAGGTGGAGAAAGCACTCCTGGATTCACATCCTGGCTCTGAAAGTCACATCTCTGGCTGGAGATCTCAAAGAAAGCGCTGAAGTTTCCTGAAATAGGGTTTCTTTTTTATCTAGTTAAAAATTCTGCATATCTAATAGTATGTCAGGGTGAGCAAATGATACTGCAATATTGTGAAAGGAATTTGTCAACTACCAAATAACACCAATACCCAGGAAAGTGGTGATGAGGAGGAGGAGGGTGGTGAAGATGACAAGGCCTTGTTTAGGAGGGTACATCCCAGGATAGAGTGGATCATCTTGTTGGTGACCGTCCCTGGAAATCAGCCACAAGCTCAGGCCTTTCCCTCATGCTTCCATGAGGCTGAAGTCTTAGACTTCTCTGAAGACAATGAGATGACCCACATTTGCCAGAAACTTACTTTCTCTAGAGATCCTTCCTTTTATCTCCCCCACATAACCTTTTTCAGACTAGCAAACTCCTTTTTTTCCAATGACCAGTTCAAAAGAAATTTTGGGGAAAGTATTTTGATGAAGGGGGTCAGTCTGTGCTCCGTGCCATCCTCTCTGTCCCCACAGGGCCAGGCTGATATCTGTGCCACTTTTGAGCTGTGGAACCTCTAGGAAGGGACTTCATCTCTTTCTGTCTTGGTTTCCTCGTCTGTGAGCTATCTGGATAATCGTAGTATCTTTATGGCAGTAAGAAGAGCACCTGGTAAGAGCTTGATTAATGTTTGTTTGCAGGGTACGGCTTTTCCCATCAGCTGACTGGATAGATTCACATGACCTCTGAAGAGATCTGGCCTTCCTTTTTATACTGGAATAACTCAGCGACACAAACCTCATGACCATTTAGAGGAACCAAAGACATGGGAGAGCAACAGGCCCCTAGCCAACCTCTCATGGTAAGAATCTCTACTCCAACCAATGTAAAGTAATAGGGACTCAGCTGCCCTTGATTTGTTCTTGGTGCATTCCAGGGTCACCAGATTTGACTCCAGGGGACAAGACTCCAGCATGACTCACAGTCAGTGAGGAAAATGCATGGGGTTCATGAGTCCCAGGAGCTCTAGGCATTGTGTTCATTTCCTGGGGCTGCCATAACAAGGCACTGCAAACCACAAGCTCAAACAACATAAATTCATTGTCTCACAGTTCTAGAGGCTGGAAATGCAAAATTAAGGTATGGGCGGGTCATGTTTTCTCTGAAGATGCCAAGGAAGGATCTCTTCTAGGTCTCTCTCCAATATTCACATGCATTCTCCCTGTATCCATGCCTCCCTATGTCCAAAGTTCTCCCATTTTATTTTCTTTTTTAAGATTTATTTCTTTATTTGAAAGTGCGTGTATGTGAGAGAAAGAGAGTGTGGGAACAGGGGGAGGGGCAGAGGGATAATAGAAGCAGACTCGCCGCTGGGCGGGTAGCCCTACACAGGGCTTGATCCCAGGATCCTGGAATCACGACCTAAGCTGAAGGCCGACCCTTAACCAACTGAGCCACCCAGGTGCCCCTCCCCCTTTTTATAAGGACACCCATCACATTGGATTAGGACCCACCCTAATGACGTAATTTAGACTTGGTTACTTCTGTAAAAACCCTACCTCTAAGTGACATCATTTTGTTAGGTTCTACGGGTTAAGACTCTAGCACATCATTTTGAGAGGACACAATTCAACCTAGACCAGGCATGTCGTCACTGGGATCTTCATTCTAAAATGAAAGAACCTTATAAGAAGGGTGTACTGGATCCCATTTTCCAGGCAAAGAAACTGAGTACTAAGAAGAGAATAAAAAAAGAAAGGCAGCATGGAGTCTCAGATCTCCTGACTCGAATTTCCAGACAGAGCAAACCCCCTCCTCAGTTGTGGGTCTCAACACAGACCCCGCAGAACAATTGCACCTGACCACCTGAGGAGCTTGTTAAAACTTGGATTTCTCCCATCATACCCCTGTCCTAGTGAATCAGGAGCACTGAGGATGGGCTTTAAGCACATGTTAAGCAGACTTGCCAGGTACCCTCCTATTCACCAAAGTCTGAGAACTTTCCACGGAGCTATAGCCAGTGGGTCACGATGTATCTGTGCCACAGATTTGAAATCAAAGTGGGACTGGGAAGATTAGAGGCAGCTGTGGCTCCCAGGGCAGTCTGATGGATTCCAGCATCTGGTTGCATGAGAAGCTGGGTTCAGGCCTGTAGCAAAGCCCTGGATTTTTTCCACTGCCACATTTTCCTGGTGGCTTAAGAATGACAACTGTGTGTGCTGATTGTGACCACTGACTTGAACTGAAGTTATAAGAGTGTGGGATTTTTAAGACTGGACCCTTGGATATAATCTGTCAGCCATAGGTTTTGGGGTACCCCGAGAGCTCTGGAAATCGTAAGGGCACTAGGGGACACACAGGAGCTTACAGTTCCAATCCTGGGGTTTTACTCTGAAAATTCCTCTTTAGATTACCACTTGTAAAATGGGCATAAAATTTATTTACTGTGTCTGCAGAAGAACCATTTCAAATTAATCAGTCTATAAAATATAGAGAAGGATACTCACTTATGCTTACCTTCCTGTTAGTGAAAATAGGCAGTGAGGTTGAATATCTGTGCCCAGACAAAACAAGATAACGGCCAGCTTATACTGACTCTCCAGTGTCTGTCACTCTAAAGCAGCAGAGCAGCTTTGAGCAGACTCCTCTGTCTTGTGCTTCTTATAATGAGGCTTCCTTATGTGGGGATCAAAGGATGAGAATAGTACAGGAGAGAATGGGCTGGTGCATTTAACGGTGGCATAGTTCTCTTTTGTCATGGTAGAAGGTCCCAGTTCCCCCCAGGGTGGGGGGGGGGTCTGCTCCATTCCCCTGAGAAGCAATCTATACAAGGCAAATTGCAGGATGATCCCTCCACTGATAGAATCAGGTATCCGTGTAGTAAGAACTTGAGTTTCAACAAGTTCTTTCTCAGTGTGCATAATCCAAGGCAAAGGATAAACCAAAGAGAAATTGCATCAGCTTTGGAAGTGATATCCTTTCGCTTTTTAGTGTGCCTGTTTGGAATTTTTTTGGTGGGGGGGAAGTTGTGGAGTGTGGATAGAAAAAAAAAATTAACTTTAATAGTAATGTATGGTTTTTCAACGCAGAATCAGTGTAAAGAAATGAGGGTGAGGTTCAAAGCTTCTTCAGAGGAGAAACAGACGGATCCCCCATGTGTGAGTGGGGAGGAGGAACTGACCACATCCGTGCCAGGCTGGGCTGTGGTGGGTACAGAACAGTGCCAGCTTCTCTGGAGAGACTGCCTCTCCATGTCATGTCTGGATTCAACTGTTTCACGATACCAGACATTTGCCATGTTTTCTGTTGTCAAAAGAGGGGAAAGGGTGATGTAGTAGTAGCAACGGCTGCACGAGATTGTTTTTTTTTTTTTTTTTTGAAAAGACCATGAGTTTCCCTGAGATGCACAGTCTTACCTGATTTCTTTAGAAATACCAAAAGAAAGCCTCAAAGAATTTCTGATGTATTTACACAGAGCCATTTTCTCAAAGACACACCATATAATTAACCACTTTAACAAAACAAAAGAGAAGGAGATCATGCTATTATCTCTATGTTATCAGCAGGAAAATCAAGGTCCCGGGTTGAGGTGCACGGAAATGGAACGAGAACTCTATTCTCTAGCGTTTGCATCCATGCCTCCATCTCCTGGACTCCAGCTACAGGATAAACCGTATCAAGAAGGAGGTAGGTTGATCACCCAGATGCCCTTTGGGACCCCAATTAAAGGAAGATTATTTTTGTTGTTGTTACTTTCTCCAGAGTGGTCATTAGAAGAGGGGCTACTCGTGTCTCTAGGTTAGGGGAGGTAAGGGGCAGAGGTGAGGGGTGGGTGAGAAGGGACTGGGTATCTTCAGCCATCCCTGGACTCTGTTACTCCACCATTCAGAGTACAGGATCATCCAAAACTTAGTGACCACAGCCCCTGGTACGCCGAGCGTTCGTGTGATTCATCCACGCTAATGCCCGTAGCCTTGCTTAGAGCAGGGCCAAGAAGAGTGATGGATTGTGATCATTATCAGTGCTATTTGCAATTAGTAGTAATTGCATGCTCATCTTCAGAGATCTTTGGGAGGTAATTGAATCACACCACTTAAGAATTCAGTCCCTTCTGTTCTCCCTCTTTTTTCCCTCCATCTTCACCCTATGCCTGGAAAGGATGGAGAATGCAATTAATATTAATCAGGTCATTATGTTTCATTGAGATTTATGAAATGAATTGTTCAACTTCATGGTCACATGTGACTTTTTTTGCATCCTCGGTATTCAGTGGCGGGGCCATGCTTAACTCTTAGAGTTCCAGAGCAATTTGGGGACATTAACTTCCTACTTTTAGGAATACACTAGATGTTTAACTCAGGAACCATTAATTGGGAAGACTTACAGATCTCTTATCCCAGAAGGGTGAAGTGGAATTCCTCTAGGGTCATATGGTATACACGTGGCAGAACCAGACCTCCAGTCCTGCAGCCAATGTTCTTCCTGGAACACCTTGTTCTTTAGTCAGATAATTTTCAAAGTTATCCACAACACACCAGTACAATCCTTCAACCTGTCCTTCTGTCACCAACATCCCAGGTACTATATATACACATACATTAAATCACCTGTGTTAATAACCTGAGTACCTTTCCTATCAGACATGGCCTAATTTGAGGAACAGCATCTGCCCTACTAACTCACCATTAACAAGTACTTTTTAAGCACCTTCCCTTAGTCTCAACCTAAAAACGTGTTTGGCACACCTATGAAGCATTAGGCATCATTCTAGATTTGGGCTATGGAGATAAAAAGAAACGGTCCCTTTGTAGTTCTGGGATGTCAGCTCTTTGTCTGTAGTGTCATTTGCAAATATCTTCTCCCATATCTTTGTTTTGTTGACTGTTTCCTTTGCTGTGCAGAAGCTTTTTATTTTGACGAAGTCCCAAAAGCTCATTTTTGCTTTTGTTTCCCTTGCCTTTAGAGATGTGTCTTGAAAGAAGTTGCTGTGGCTAATGTCAAAGAGGTTACTGCCTATGTTCTCCTCTAGGATTTTGATGGATTCCTGTCTCATGTTGAGGTCTTTCAACCATTTTGAGTTTATCTTTGTATACAGTGTAAGAGAATGGTCCAGTTTTATTTTTCTGTATATAACTATTCAATTTTCCCAGCACGATTTATTGAAGAGACTGTCTTTTTTCCACTGGATATTTTTTCCTGCTTTGTCGAAGATTATTTGACCATACAGTTGCCTGTCCATATCTAGACTCTCTACTCTGTTCCATTAGTCTGTGTGTCTGTTTTTGTGCCAGTACCATGCTGTCTTGGTGATCACAGCTTTGTGATATAGCTTGAAATCAGACAACATGATGCCCCCAGCTTTGTTTCTTTTTTTCAACATTTCCTTGGCAATTTGGGGTCTTTTCTGGTTCCATACAAATTTTAGGATGGTGTGTTCCAGCATTTTGAAAAATAAAGATCTTCTTCAAACTCAACGCCGAAAGAACAGATAATCAAGTCAAAAAAATGGGTAGAAGACACGAGCAGATACTTTTCCAAAGAAGACATACAAATGGCTAACAGACACATGAAAAAAATGTTCATCCTCATTAGCCACCAGGGAAATTCAAATCAAAGCCACATTGAGCTACCACCTTACACCAGTTAGAATGGCAAAAATCAACAAGGCAAGAAATAACAAATGTTGGGGAAGTTGTGGATAAAGGGGAACCCTCTTACACTGTTGGTGGAAATGTAAATTGGTGCAGGCACTTTGGAAAAAGGGTGGAGGTTCCTCAAAAAATTAAAAGTAGAGCTACCCTATGGCCCAGCAATTGCACTACTAGATATTTACCCCAAAGATACTGATGTAGTGAAAAGAAGGCTACATGCACCCCAGTGTTCACAGCAGTAATGTCCACAATAGCCAAACTGTGGGAAAAGCTGAGATGCCATTCAACAGACAAATGGATAAAGATGTGGCCCATATACACAATGTAATATTACTCAGCCATCATAAAGGATGAATACCCAACTTTTTGCATCACCTTGGATGGGACTTGAGGAATTACCATATAGTTTCACTTATTTGTGGAACATAAGGAATAGCATGGAGGACATTAGGAGAAGGGAAAAATGAAGAGGGAGAAATCAGAGTAGGAGATGAACCATGAGAGACTATGGACTCCAGGAAACAAATGGAGAGTTTTAGAAGGGAAGGGGGGTACGTGAGCTTGATGATGGGTATTAAGGAGGGCACAGATTGCATGGAGTATTATATGCAAACAATGAATCATGGAACACTACATCAAAAACTAATGATGCACTGGATGGTAACTAACAGAACAACAACAAAAAGACATGGTCTCTGCTCATGTCAGAATCCAAGAAGGAAGCTAAGCACAAAAGGATGGACAAAAGCAAGTCCAATGTGTGTGCATGGATGTGCCCAAAGATGAGCTACCTTTTTATAGGGTGACATTAGATGCAACTAAATGTCCACGAGCATATGGTTCAATTCACTCATGTCACAAACATTTGTGAGTGCCACCTATGTCTGTGTTAATTACTGATATGACAACAAAGGAAGTCTTTGTTTTTGTATTCACATGTGTTACATTCCAGCAAATGAGACAGATGAGACAGGGGAGTGATGTAAGTTTCATTCACACCCCTAGCCTCGATGCGTTGCATGCCTGTCATGGTCCCTACACTCAAGAAGCTTATAGTCTGGCAGGAGAGGAACATAAAACAAAAAAATGTAACAAAAGGATAAAATAACTATAATCTGTATTGAATGGAGGAGGGAAGCAAAAGAATGCTCTGATAAATATAAAGTTTATGTAGATTTTTAAAAATTATTTAAATTCAATTTACTTAACATGTACTGTATTATCAGTTTCAGGGGTAGAAATTAATGATTCATCAGTTGCATATAACATCCAGTGCTTATTATATCATGTGCCCTCCATAATGCTCATCTCTCAACAACCCCATCTCCCCACCCAGCAATCCTCAGGTGTTTTCTAGAGTTAAGTGCCTCTTATGGTTTGCCTCTGTCTCTGTTGTTTTTGTTTTGTTTTTTAGTGTTACCATTTCATTTATTTATTTATTTATTTTTATGTTATGTTAGTCACCATACAGCATGTCATTGGGTTTTGATATATAAGTTTGCATAGATTTTTATTTACAAGAGACAGAGAGAGAGAGAGAGAGAGATAGAAAGAGATAGAGAGACTGAGAATGAACAGGGTACAGAGTGCAATGGTTAAAAGCACCTGTAACTAAATCCAGACTGCCTACATCTGCATCTCATCTCTACCACTTGCCAGCTGAATGTTCTTGGGAAAATTACTTAACATCTCTGTGCCTCAGTCATTGTATCCATAAATAAGAATTATAGTTTCTCAAAAAACCAAATGAGTTAATACTTGTGACGAGCTTAGAATAGCACCTGGCTCAGAATAAGCAGTATTACTAGCAGAGTTGGTAATGCAAGGACCTGGTAAGTGACTTGTTCTATGGCCAACTCAACTCCCAGAATGACACTTCCATGACAAGGGATGCACACACTTCAGGAGGCCACAATTGTACTGGAGCCAGCTTGTACTAGTCCATAAGAGCTGGTCGTTGGCATCTTTTCCCCAAACTCTGCATTTGGTGACTTGAAACTCCTCCAGACTCTGTATTCAGTGGTAGCTTGAGACTGGCCATGGTAGGAGCATTTATACCACAGACATCGGTAAATGCTACAGATCAGGGCTTTTTTTTTTCCTCCCCATGAGTCAATTGCTAGAATTTGTCAGCAGATCATTAATATATACATTTAGTTGAATGTAATGGGGAGCTGGAGTCCTTAGTGGTTCCAAACTGATCAATGCATAGTGTGATGATATTTGTGAAATATGTATTTGTTAAGAAATTCTATGATGACTAACATAACATAATAAAAAAATAAAAGAAAATAAAAAGAAAATAAAAGACATTCTAAACATTTAGGTTTAATGTGCCTGTGATACCAGACATAAAGGAATTAAGCTCATTCGCCTATTTATTGGCAATCCCATTAGAAGACAAGAGTTTGATGATTGCCGTTAATACTGTGCCATATAGGTAAGCGCTCTTCATCAGCTAAATATGCTCTCTTGACACCATGCTTGCAATTTAGATAATTGTCTGACTTGTTAGGGGCCTGCAGAAGCTAACCTCTCATAACTGATAGAAAATGAACACCTACGTAATGATCCAATTACTTAAGCAGTAGCTATAAAAATAAAAACATAATGATAAACTTATTTAATAATCACCTACCACTAAGCTCTCCAATGTATTTTAAGTAAGGGTAAAACCATACCACATTTAAATAAATGTAAATATCAATGTGTGAGTTGTGTTTTTCCCACTTAATGTTATATATTAATTAACTGTTGCTATTTATTAATATTATTGAATATATACTAAGTGTCAAGTAATGGTGGGAGTGTTCTCTGTATCGTAACTAATTTAGTCCCAAAACAAATTAAGAAAGGACTTATTTTAGTATTCCCATTTTCCAATAAGAAAACTGAGTCCCCAAGAGATCAAGGCTCAGGGCCTCCAGCTAATAAGTGTCAGAACCAGGACACAACCAAAATTATCTGCCCCAGGGCCTTTGCACCACACAGTACCACCTCTCGGATGCTTTTCTCCAAAGCAGACCAGCAGCCAAATATAATCTCTATTACTGTGATATAACTTCTAGGAGCAAGAGTGTTTCCTAATGATAAGCTATGGGATTAAGGCAGTCTTACTCAGAAACAGGCCGTGCAGGGCAGGACCAAAACTACCTATGGTGCAAAATTTCAAGTGGCATGCACTCTCAGGGTCAAGCTAGTGCAGAGCTGTCCCCAACAGGGGATTCCCTCTTAAATTTTGCACTCCAGTCCTGGTCCTGACTCTGAGACCAAAGGCCTATAGCCTTCCTTGGTTCCATAACGTGAAGTGCTGAAAACGAAGTCTTCAGAAGCTAAAGGGAACAGGAAAAAAGTAGCCAATGCCCTGGAAAATCCACAAGCAACACTCTTGCATGCCAACTGCATCCACGGACTCCAGAGACAGCTAGGACGAGGATAGTGAGTCTTCTTCTGCCACTGCTTATAGGTTCTTAAGCAACTCAGTCTCAGTCTGTTCTTCGCTTAACTTTATTTTTTCCAGTGTTACCGAGATATAATTGACATGTAACACCCAATTAGTTTGTGGTATCCAACATAATGATTTGATATATGCGTGTCTTACCAAATGATTATATTATTTTGGTTAACATCCATCCCCTAAACTGGTAACAATTTTTCTTGTGATAAGAACTTTAAAAAGCAATTCTCTTAGCCACTCTCAAATATACAATAGAGTATCATTAACTGTAGTCACCATGTGGCATATTAGAGTCCAAGGCCGTATTGCTATTATACCTGGAAGTCTGTACCTTTTTGCCATCTTCACCCATTTCCTCCGCCCCTACTCTCCACTTCTAGCAACTAGTCAATCTGTTCTTTGTATCTATGGGTTCAGCTTGTATATTCAGCTACAAATGAAATTCTACACTATTCACCTTTTTCTGTCTGACTTATTTCACTTACCATAATGCCCTTCATTGCTGCAATGGCAGCATGTCCTTCTCCGTTGCTGCTGAATAATATTCCATTGTTATTATATGTGTGTGTGTAATAACGATAAGAAAGTTATATATATGTATATATATATATATGTATATATATATATATGGAATATATATGGAATACACACAGCTTTCTCCAGTCATCCATCAGTGGACACTTTGTTTATTCTTGACTCCTTTGCTGTAAATTAATTGGCCATGTATGCATGGGTTTATTTCTGGGATCTTTATTCTATTGCTTTGAAAACTCTGTGTCTCTTTTATGCTGATACCATACTATGATTATTATAGCTTTATAGTATAGTTTGAAATCAGTAAATGTGATGTCTCTAGTTTTTTTTCTTTCTTTAAATTGCTTTGGATATTTGCAGTCTTTTGTGGTTTCAAACAAATCATAGGACTGAATTTTCTATCTCTGTGAAAAATGTCCTCAGTCAGATTGTTCTTAATGATGCCCAAGAAGGATCCCCTCTGCCCAGACAAAGCCTTCCTCCCTTTTCAGAACATCAGTATTAATGTGTTCTGCTGCCAGCCCTAGAGTTTATTTCTCTCATCTTAGTTCCAACAACAACCCTGCAAGACTTGTTTCCATAGTCCCAAACACAGAGCTATTACATGGCATTCTCACCCTAGGCCTTCACAATGTTCCTACAGTTTCTGTAACTTTTTTTCAGTATTCCTCTTTTGGCATCCCTGTAAATAAGTCCTTTGCATGATGATTTTATGATAAATGAAATGAGGACCCTAAATGCTCAAATGATGTTAGGGGCAGGAACCATCAACACAACACTGCATTACATGACTTCAAAGTCCACACTCCTATCCTGTTACTTGAAGAGACTGACCTCCTTCTGAAACCAGAAGCCTCCTCCTGCCATTTTTATTGAGTTAGAAGGGAATTCTTAAGATCCACTGAGGCTTTGCTGCTTGGAAGGCATTGGTAGCTACTGCACCTCCACTGTGAACCCAGGATCTTCCTCTCTTGCTTGCCTGGCATTTCAATGGCACCTAAATAAGGTGCTAGTTTCTGGTAGAGCATAGACACACAGGTATCTGGAAGATGCCAGTGAGTATCTTCCTAGGCATGTGGAGAATGTGTGGAAAATAAGGGATATGGGAGAAGTTGCCAGGCAAAGGGGGAAGACCCAACAAGGCCATGCTAGCAAGGCCAGGGAGGAGGAGTAGGGAATGAGATGTCTCCAATTTTGTCCACTTATAATGATCCCTGAACTTTTCTCAGGTCAGGAAAGGATCAAACACTGCATAAGAATGTATATAAGGGGTGGAAAAGACCATGGAGCCATCCATGAGCAATTCTTATTCTTGGATGCAATTAATTCAGCTGTTGGAAAAGAATACCAATGCCACACAAATGTTGAAACGACACAGGAGAATAGAATCACAGAAACCATGGTAGTTAGCTGTGTGGCCCTGAATTAGATACCTTCCCTCTCTGGGCCTCAGTTTCTTTTCATAAATACAAGGCAGATGGTGATGAAGCAGAATCTAAATGATCTTCAAGCTTCCTCATAATTCTAAAATTCTAAGATCCTTGAGGATGGATATTCCCTAATGCACCTTTTAACTCCAAAATTCTGTACTTCTATGGTTATTCTTTTCAAGAAGGCCTTAAAATAAGTCTGGAGGTCTGCAAGCTCCTTCAGGAGGTTTGTATAGTCCTGGGGGAACCAACAGACTGCTCTGCTTATCTGTCCAACATCAGATCTGTATTAAGGACCCATAGGGGACAGAGTATATGGATGAAGGTCTGTCTGCTCCCACACTGGCATCCATGACAAGCTATTTCCCTGCTACTACAACTTCCTCCTTTAACTGCTCTGTTCTTCCATTACTTGGCAGTCTTTTCTGAATGCCTACCATGTGCAGGACACATGGGAACAAGGAACAATGAAGGAAACAGGTGTGTAAACACTAGATGAGGAAGCCAATGGGAGGCACAACTGCTTCGCCCTACCCTGCTCTTGCCTCTTGTCTCCCAAACATGGGTGTTCCTCAGAGAGCCAACACCATCCCTATTTATCCTGCAAACATCCACTGAACATGCATTATGTCTTGGGTATTATGTTGGGCACCAGGAACTCAGAGATGAATAAGAACCTGTTTTTATTCTCTCATTTAATCAACATTCTATAAATAAGGGTTTATTAAGAGACTATAGGGAAGACAGACAATTAAAGAAGACAGGCATGTAATCATACTTGTCAGAGTGGAATGGAGCTCCAACAGAGGGCTGAGTAGCCACGCAGAAGGTAAAGACATGGCACAGAGATGAGGCAAAGGGCTCTTCTCTGGATGGCTTAATGGAAGTTGTTTTGGCAGGGGCACTGTGAAGGGCAGGTGACATGTGAGATTGAGATGAAGGGGTATGCAGGGCCTAGCCCATGGAGATGCCTGGCAGGGATGCTAGGGAATTGGGACTCAGCCCACAAGCAGTGGGGAGGCTTACACAGGAATAAGCAGATGAAATTTGTGCCTTACCTCAATATGTATATCACTTTCCTGGAGCTACCATAACAAATGCCCATGACGAGGTGGCCTAAAATAGCAGAATTTTATTCTCTTACAGTTCTGGAGGCCAGAAATATGAAATCAAGGTGTGTGCAGAGTTAGTTCCTCTTTGGAGGCTCTGAGAGAGAATCTGTTTCTTGTCTCTCTCCTAGACCTTGATGCTTCTGGAATTTGATGGGTATCCTTGGTGTTCCTTAGCCCAGGGGAGAATAGCTAAGGAAAAGGGAAGGATGTTGACAGTGGAAACTGGACAAGCCAAAGATATATGGACACATAAGTGATGAACAAAACAAGAGAAGCTTGTCTTTTGATCTCACAGAGAAAGAATGAAAAAACAACACAGGGCTTTTTAAGATTCAGTTTGATGCAATATACCTCCTAGAGAATCCCTACTTTGCGGGGGAGGCACCAGGATTTAAAGTGTTCCCAGCATGAGAAAGGCTAACTCCATTGCTCTTCCTCTCTATCCTAATGATCGGCTGGACTCTATCCCCACATTTCGTTCCCTCCATTTCCATTGTTCTTTGAGAATGCTGCTATGTGACACAGGCTTCAGCAGAATCTTTGGTAGGGCAGAGATATAAGTGGGTGTCCTCCACCCCAAGCCACCTTACTGTCCCTCCAGCACCACTCCTTACCCGCTGACCAATAGGCCATATCATAAAGCAGCCATGGGGCCTCAGCGGAAATCATAAAGGAGGCTACTCCCTCATGTCTGGGTCTTTGTCCTCTTCCAAGTAGAGCTGGCAGAATGACTAAAACCAGCAGATTTTCCAGAGACAGTAATGCTTTAAGGTGACTTCTGCATGCCCTTGCCTTTACATTTTAATGGCACTCTAATGTTGAATTAAAATGGAATTCCTATGGAAATGTACAATGTCTAAATCAATACTTGCTGATTAGTGTCATGAGGATGAATATCAAAAGATATAATAGCAATGGTGGGGCCTACCCCAGGGTGAATAAAGCTGCCTGTGTCCATTAACTGAAGCCTGACTAATGCTAAATTACAATAAAATATCTAAGAAATTCTGGCCAGAGGCACATTAAAGCCCACAAAATGTAGCCTAATTAGCACTCCAATGACAAATGCAGGAAGAATTCATTATATCCAAAGACTCCTCATAAAGTCCAATTTCTTCCTTTTTACCAACACAATATCTACACGGCCACTGGTGGCTTAACGACCACTGTGCTGCTCCTTATGGTGCACTGAGCCAAGTTGGGCTGCATGTGGGCAGCAGAAAATGAGTTACAAACCTCCCACCCCCTTCTGCTACTCGGCATTAATTGTTTTCCTCCTCCTTTAACATTTCTATTATATCTCTGCATCTGGTTGGCTGTCCATTTATGCATTATAGAGTCATGGTTACGCATGTAGACCTTTTTTAAAGATTTATTTATTTGACAGAAGGAGAGAGAGTACGAGTGTGGGGGGCAGTGGGAGAGGGGGAGAGAGAATCCACAAGCAGTCTCCCCACTAAGTGCAGAGCCTGACCTGGGACTCCATGTGGGGCTCTATTCCATGACCCTGGGATAATGACCTGAACTGAAATTGAGAGCTGGGCACTCAACTGACAAAGTCTCCCAGGTGTCCCTGAGTGTAGACTCTTATGTCATGTCTTCTGCAGCTGCTGCCTCTTCCTTCCCACGTGGCTCTGGGAAGGTTACTCTGTACTTCAGTTTCCCTACATGAAATAATGGGATAATAATAATACCCACCCATAGAGCATGTGTGAGTATCAAATTAGTCTTTTTTTTAGGGAGTGGGGGAAGGGCAGAGGGAGAGGGAGGAGAGACTCTCAAGCAGGCTCCACACCTAGCGTGGAGTCCAAAAAGGGGCTCAATCCCATGACTCTGAGATCATGACCTGAGCTGAAAATGGGACACCTAACCAGCCAAGCCACTCAGGTGCCCCAATGAGTCATTACTCTTATGGGGTCATAGATGATATCGTAAGGGTCTTTTATACCTTGGGAAATAAATTGGAGTTATTTCTGCAGATAAAAGGGAATCTTTGAAAGATTGCACAAGGGAATAACATGTTTACATTTAGATGGAACATCGTTTCCTCATATGGAGAGTGGATTTTAAGGGACTAATACGGAAGGAAGGATTTTAAAGCAGGACCGACTTCAATAAGCTGGGTAAGAGCTGATAAGGAGCTGAACTAGGGCAGCAGAAATACAGAGAAGAAGAGAGATTTGAACAGTACTTAAGAGGCAAAGAGAGCTGGACTGGGTAACTGGTCAAATGTAGGGGATGAGAGATAATAAGGAATATATGATGATTTCAAGTTCCCCACATGGGTGATGAGATGGATGATAGAATTATAGATGGAGAAAGTGAGACTATAGGAAAGAAGAGAAATAGGATGAAAAAAGACAATTGCCATGACTGGGAGGCAGTGGGAGGACAATGAGAGTCTCAAGGAAGAAATTAGGGCTGGATATAGGGATATGTGGTCCTCGGCATACAGTGAGCTTGTAAAACAATGAGTTACTAAGACCATTTATGGGAAAAAATGGTAGTGGGTCAAGGCCTTATTCCTGAGAACAGCTTATTTAAGGAGGAGGCTGAAGTGTCTTCTGTGAAGAAGTCAAAAGCAAGATCACTGAAGAGGTACAAGTTGAAACAGAAGAGATGAATAAGTGCTGCAGATGCCAAGGGAGCAAGGAATTCATGGTCACAATGTTAGATGTCTGATAACACAAGGACTGAAATGAACCCAGTGGATGTGATATAATGCACCTGGCTGCACAGTGACCTTGGCCATGGCAGTAGAATTGGAACAGTGCGGGAAAACAGATCGAAACAGATTGAGAAGTGATTACATTGCAAAGTGGTAAAGACAATGAGTATAGACATCTATTTTAGGAGCATATGACTTTTCAGAAGAATAAAGGACAGGTTGGTAGTAGGAAGAGGACTGAGAGTCAAGAGAGGGAATTTCTAAGGAGAGGAGAGACTTAGGCATATTTACCAGCAGAGGGTAAAGAGCCAAGAAAGAATGGAGGTTGAAGATGTAGTCAAGGAACAAGTCAATGGTTTAAACAAAGTCCTAGGGCAGCAGGAGGGGATGGCATCAGGAACCAAGTATCAGATGACTGGGAGCTGGACAGTGACACTTTGTCTTCTGACCCCAGAGGAAAGAAGCTGACCCATGGAGGAAAAGCTGAAATTTTGAAGTTGTGATTTGAAGGATTTTACTCTTAATGGTCTTATTTTTTGAGGAAACTGGATCAAGGTTGCATGCTGGGAGCATGGGGTGCGGTTAAGTGATGGATTTAAGGAGAGAACATCCTTGGTGTAAAAGGATCATCAAGCAATGCAGCTAGTTCAGCTGAGAATGGTAGCCTGGCTGGGATTCAAGCCCAAGTCTACAGATTCTTGGAACATGAGAACGATGTTGAAGCATTTTTCTTTAGTCTTGGTGATGTTTTCATACCATTGGTTTCTAGTTCCTATATTTCTCATCAGATTCTAAAACAAGTCATTCCGTAGTTGTAAACTTAGCACAAATTCCCAGAATTATTGCTGCTTGTTTCCTTATTTGGACTTTTGTCTATGTCAAGGATATTTATAATTCTGTTAATGATACAGATATCAAGTCTGAGAGGTGGGAGCTCTCTTTTGCATCTGTCTCCAAAGCCAAAATAATCAGGTCATTCAACATTCCGCTGCTCTTAACCCCATAAAAATTTCAAACTTCTTCAGATCTCCCTTATTTTCTTTCCTTGTCATGGAATGGACACCTGCATCTAAAATCCAGGCCTATTTGGTTTTCAGTGATCTGGAAAAACAGTTCACTTCAGGGTCTAATATATAACAGTTGATTTCTTAGAAGCAACTGCAGAGAAGAAGGACAACACAAAATTCATCTGGAAGCAGAGAATTATTTGCATAATTGGTGACATTTCTCAAAGCCAAGAGACACTGGTGGTCTGCTTCCTTTCTATAGGCTAAGATCTGGGGACCCTGACCATTCCTACGACACACTGTAAGCAGAAGCAAGCATCTCACATAGATGATGATGGTTCAGTTGGGGAGTGTTTGCTAGTTTGGGGGGAATGGGTGAAAGAGGATAATGGGGAGAGCAAATGGGATTTGACATTTTCCTGGTGGAAGCTAGAGGAAGGTTCTTTTTTTTTTTTTTTTAGAGATTTTATTTATTGGGGTGCTTAGGTGGAGCAGACAGTGGGTGTCTGCCTTTGGCTCAGGTCATGACCCTCAGTCCAGGGACTGAGCCTTATATCGGGCTCCCTGCTCAGTGGGAAGCCTGATTCTCCCTTTCCCATTCCCCCTGCTTATGTTCCCTCTCTCACTGTGTCTCTCTTTAGAATTTTTTTTTCATTTATGTATTTGAGAGAGAGAGGGAGGGAGACCTCAGAGGGGAGAGAAAGGGAGAAGTAGACTCCCCTCTGAGCAGAGAGCTAATGTGGGACTCAATCCCAGGACCCTAAGATCATGACCTGAGCCCAAGGCAGACACTTAACCATCTGAGCCACCCAGGCGCCCTAGAGGGTTCTAAACCTGGAAGTCTATGGCAATACCTCCGATGCCTGTCTGAGTCTACTGTCACCTCTAGGTCTTTGGTCATTGCAGAGTGGAATCAGAAGTGTCGCGGAGTCGCTCTCCCGGCATTGATGCAACTGTCTTAACAATGAAATGCCCTGGAATCTGCTAAGAAGTTGAAAATGTGGGGTGTTCCTTAAAAATATTCAGGGAGAAAATAAAATATGTGCTCAAAATAGAAGAAAAGGCAAATTGTAAGAATGGGTTTTTTTTTTTCTTGTTTGTGTAACAAACTGTCCCAAACATAGTGGCTTAAAATAACACCCACTTAATTTGTTCATGACTTTGTGGATTCCTGATTGGGGCAAGGCTCAACAGGGAAGGCTTAACTCTGTCTCACCTGGTACTGACTAGGTAATGCTGGGATTAGAGGAGGATCCAAGATGTCCTGAGGCACGTATATGGGCATTTAATGCTGGAATTCAGCTAAGGCATCTTAGTACTCTTCCACTCTGCCTCATTTTCCAGCAAGTTAGGCTGGACTTTCTCACACTGTGGTTCAGGGCCCTGACAGTACAAACATGGAAGCTACCAGACCTCATAATTTTTAAGTACAGAAGTCACACAGCATAATTTCCACCACATTCTATGACTGAGGACAATAATAGAAGGCCAACTCAGATTCAGGGAGAGGGTACATAGACTTCACTTCCTGATGAAAGCTGTGGCATGTGCCTAGAATTTTCAAAATAGATGACCTTATGATCTCCATCAGGCCCAAATGTGGATGAGAGTCCTGGAGATGTGAACTAGAAGGAAAGGTTATGTGCCCTCCACACTCACAAGATGCAAGGATAAGGTAGGGACATTCCATTTAAAAAGAGGAATGTTAGGAAACACATGGTAATCACTGGTCCAGAGCAATTTTGAAATCCAGGCATGTTGTCAGTTCCCCTGACCTCAGTATCAAGGAACATTCCTTGATTATAGTTAATGTCTAATTTCCAGAAGTGGTTCCCCTATCTACAGTTTCCCTCAGTTCTTGGCTTTGCTCTCTGGTCTTGGCCCTTTGAATCATTTTTCATTTTCCATAAGAAATAAATTGCATTTTCTCCTGAGTATTTTTACCTCACTCTGCTCTCTGCCCAAAGAAGCCTGGAGCCCAGAGTCCTCCCTATTTTTAATAACCTCTGTCCTAAAATCCAAGCTCATGATACCTTCTTTAATATACTAATCTCAATGGCTTTATAGGTTTTTAAAGAGTCTTGTTGAAGTTTACTCTGTGACAATAAGGGACATTGTTTGCAAAGATGACCACAGTAATCTTTCCACTTCCATGTACACTTTGAAAATATAACTTTGCTATGTTTTCCATAAAGTTTTGGTGTGTATTGCCCTTCCCGTTGAATGCAGCTGAACTTTTGACTTGCTTTGGCAAGTATAAGGCAGAAGTGACACTGTATCACTTTCAGACTTAGGTCTTGAGATATCTAGCAGCTTCTGCTTTGGCGCACTTAGAGCCTGGCTCTGCTATAGAACAAAGACCAGAATCCTGTTGGAGGAAGAGGCCAAGTGGAGGCCAAGTGGAAGAGCACTGAGATGCCTCAGCTTCCTGGCAACAGCAACGCCCCAGGCATAATTGTAGCCACAGGAGTGGCTCCAGTGACATCATGTGTCCACACTGAGCCTTGCCAGAATTAATCGTTCATCTCTACAGTTGTGAACAATGAAGTAGCTCTTTTTTTTTTAATTTAATTTTATTTTTTCAGTGTTCCAAGATTCATTGTTCATGCCCCACACCCAGGGCTCCATGCAATACGTGCCCTCAGTACCCACCACCAGGCTCTCCCATCCCTCACCCCCTTCCCTCCAAGACCCTCAGTTTGTTTCTGAGTCCAAAGTCTCTCACATTTTGTTTCTCTCCCCGATTACCCTATTTCCCATTTCCTTTCCTTCTCCTACTGTCCTCCATATTATTCCCTATGCACCACAAGTAAGTGAAACCATGTGATACTTGACTTTCTCTGCTTGGCTTATTTCACTCAGCATAATCTCTTCCAATCTAGTCCATGTTGCTACAAAAGTTGGATATTCATCCTTTCTGATGGAGGCATAGTATTCCATTGAAGTAGCTCTTCTTTTAAGCCATGAAGTTTTGGAGTGGTTTGTTTTATAGCAGTTAGATAAACAAAGAGCACAGATTGCTTTCCAAAATGTTTCACAAGGGAACTTTAATCTTGTGAAATTCATTAAGTTTCTTAAGCTGAAAAATTCAGTCTGATTGAAAGCCCAACACACAGGTAATGACTTAAAGTTAACTTAGGTCACAGGGACTGATGCATAAATCACTGTGCCAATTCACTTACTTAAAAGAAAAATACAACTGCCAGGTAGACAAGATGGCATTTATATTTTTGAGCCAGTGAAATTTCTACCTATGGAAAAGCTTTTTGGGGAAACAATTGATAGTCTGGGGCTGTTCAATGAAATGGACCTGGAACAAGGAGGATCTGCAAAATAGAATACTCAAGAGGGTCCAGCTGTGATCATGCCTTCCAGAAGGATTATAACTTCTCAGTGCTTGAGGCACTCTGGCAAGTGTTTGGATGGGCACTTCTCAACTTTTCTCTTTTGTCCCCAACTGTTCTCTTTTGTCTTTCTTTCTTATTTATTTATTTATTTATTTATTTATTTATTTATTTATTATGTTCAGTTAGCCAGCATATAGTGTATCACTAGTTTTTGATGGACTGTTCAAAATCCTTCTTTCTAATTTTGTGTTTCTCTATTCTAGTGTTTTTCATCATTGGACAGTTTTTTTCCCAGAAGACTTTTGGCATTGTCTGGAGATATTTTTTGTTGTCACAAATAGAGGTTGGGGTGGAATAGTGTTATTGGATATTAGCGAGGAGAGGCCACGGATGCCACTTACCACCCCACAATCCTACAATAAGCCCCTTCCCCCAAAAAATCTGGCCCCAATGTCAATAGTGCAACATTGAGAAACCTACTTTATTCTAACTCACTTTCTATTGACTAATGATTGTACTCATTGAGCACACTCTTGTTTTTGACATTTTCAAGTGGTAAAGGTATCACTGCCCCCATGTTCTTCTATTTGTAAGAAATGTTTTGCTCATTATTAGTCATTTGTGTCTCCTGAATTTTCATAATTTTTGTATCACTTCTATTTTTAATGCATTATATTAATAAGTATACAATATATGATTATATACAATAATACATGGGTTTCCTTAAGTTTACATTTAAATATATTTCTTTAGTAAAATCAAAGAATTATGTATCATGTCTTTGTAAGTCTTAAACACGTTGTGTCCATTTGGGCCAAATTATGAAGAAGTTATCTACAGTACTGTCTTTATATAAAACAGGTTTTTAAATGCCAAAATGTGTTTTTTGGGTTTTAATCTAACCATCTACTTCCATGTGGAGCACACAGCAGCTAAGAGGTTCGTCAGCCCCTTATGGTGAGCAAGCCTACATTGCTGCATGGTGACTGCCTGTTCTTCAGGGGCCTTCAGGAGATGTTGACATGAACATTCTCTGCCTTTGAGAGGTGGCCTCAAATGTTCAGGCAGTCAGGTTCCCTGATGACAGGTAGCATCAGGAGGTGACCAGATATGGGTGAGAGGTGATGCCTTAGAAAATCTAAAGAGAGGCTAAATTAGATGAGAACCTGAAACTCCAACTTATCCTTTTCCCTCTATCAAGGCAAGATATTAGTTTAGCCATTCAAGGGAAATGAATCACTGCCACTATACAAACTTTCCAAAGCACGAAACAGCACTCCTTGGCAACCAGTCCAGGCATTCAAATTTCATTCACTTTTCCTTCTCAACTCTTCCAAAACAATAAGCAGGCGTTTTCTATCAGGTCCTGTTTTATCTGTGCTATTGAAAAGGAAGACTGGTACACATAATCCCAAACAGCTAACAATCCAAAAATTATTCCTATTTGGCTTAGGAATGCACCCATGCTAGAGTAAAAGGGACTTTTCAGAGCCAGCTGACTTAGGGCTAAGCCACAGTTAGTCACTGACTGAGCATACAACCATTGGAAAACCATATAAATTTCTCTGGATTTAGTTTCTTCATTTGTGTAATGAGAATAATAATGTTTTGTCTCTGGGATTTCCATGGCTCAAATGAGATAACATACGAAAGTTCTTTACAAGCCATAAAATACTACTCAAATATATGAGGTTATTTTACTATTGTGAAGGTCGTGTTCAAGCCCTGGACCATCTGGCAGGAGCAGAACTGAAAACCTGACCTGAGGAGCTGGAGAAAATATTAGAGCTCTTCAGTCACAGCCCCCCGGATGAGCTCCTAGACCAGCCCCACCAAACAAAAAACAGAACTTGCCCTCTTGTCATTAACTCACTCAGGCAGGTTCTTACTTCAAAACCATGTCTTAGAGGAGGCTGGGGTCTTCTAATTATATGTTCGGGTGGAAAAGGGAGGCCTTAGTCTTCTCTTGCTCCCCTCTGCAGGCCACAAGTTAGAGCTTAGAAGAAGAGTAAACAAGTAAAGCTTCTCCCTAGCATGCCAGAAAGTAAGATCCAGGAGATAAGCTGTAAAGTGAGTAATGAAAGGCCCACTGTTTTTCCCTTGGAAACCTGCAGATCACTTTGCACTGTGCACTAGGTTGACAAAGACCCAATCTGAGTCCTCTGGAGTTGCATAATGTAAAAACGTTACATACTTTTTTTTTTTTTTTTTTGTAGGCTCTATATATACCTTTCCTAACAGCCCATTCAGCTTATACCGTTTGGCTTTAAATGACTCACAGTCAGCTAGCGTTTCCAGGAAACTACTTATGCTCCTTGAGATACTGAAGAGAGCACAGCAAGCCATCCTGCCAGCACCCCTCCAGCTTCACATCACAACAAACACCCTAGGCAGCTGCACATCATCAGGAGAGATGACAGAGGAAGAGAAATGTCTTCTCCACCCAGATGCTAAGAGAGCCCTGTTACTGTACGGCTTTCTCTGGTTCTGATAGCTCTTTCCCAGAACACAGTAAGGCCTTACAAACAGGCTTACAAACAGGATCTAAATGTGAGATGTGTGTCACCCAATGCCCCAACATAGTCCAGAGTCAGAATTGGACAAGGTCAGGTGCCAGAAATGACAACAGGACTCATCAGGTCCGGGCCACAGTGCCAGGACCAGAGCTGTGCACAGATATGCCATCAGAGCTAACCAGACAGGATACCTCATAGGGAGCCTCAGCCAGGGGAGGACTTCTGCTCTCTGCCTGGCTTTGGGGGGTTCTCTGAACACCATCTTCAGTGCTGGCAGAAGTCTGACCCTTGTGGACGCCTGTGGCTGAACTGGAAGGCGCATTCTCTGAGAAGTGGGCAGGGATCTCTCACTTACTTTTATATCATGAGTCCAACCAATGGGTTATTCTTAGGCAATGTTGAGTGAATAAATGAGAGGCAGTCAGGATACTTGGCTCTGCTCCGTGGGTCTCCTTTATTTTTCTTCAAAATGGTTATTTCTACTGCTTTTCCCCAACTCTTAACACAGATAAGCAATAATGAAATATATTGTATAATATATGTAACAATGAAATCGTTAAAGCATTTTAAAAAATACTTATTTTATCTCGATCAAGTGAATCCTATACCAGCATTGGAGAAAATTCCTCCAAGAAAGAATGATTTTCTCTCTCCTGTCTTCCCTTGGTATTTTTATATAACTATGGTTCAGTAAAACATTGTTCATTATTTAATCATACTTAAAGAAATATATGTCATCCCTGTCAGCATGTGAACTATGCAATGATGGGAGACATGGAGGCCATGGCTTATTTATCTTGGTATACCAGAACCTAACAGTGCCCTTCACATGGCCAATGGCAGTAAGTATATGTAGGGACATGGTACTGGCAGGAGTCATGGTAGACCCAGTCCTTCTTCCAATTCACTGCCCTGTCCCAGCATGAGGCTGGAGTCCAGGGTCATGTCTATGGGTTCTGTGAGGCTCCTGAACCCCAAAGTTCCCATCATCCACAAGCTTCTCCCTAGAGCACCTGCATGATATTTCTCATTTCCCTCCCATAAGACAATTATCAAGAATAACATGACTTTGGCCTGGACTTTTCTCTTTCGGGAAGCAAACATGTACTTTTAGGGAACTGAAAGTCTTCAGTCATCCCTCAGTCAACACAGAATCACAAACTGTAACTCTCAGAGCTAGAAAGAACCCCCTGCCTTTGGGAAGGCAAGCTACTCTTCTAGGTATTGCCATGTTATAAAATCCACAAATTCACACCCTCTTCCATAGACACCATATGCACTCTCACACATCTTAAATGGGTATGTGTGTGTGCACATGTGTGCATGTGTGAGTATGAGCATGTAGGCCCATAAGCAAATGTGAGTTTGGACTGCAGCTTTCCCAGCCAATATAAAGAGAAAATGTATTTTTGCAAAGTCTGATCAGATACCTGAACCAGACTATTAAGATGACCTTGACAGGACTTTCACAATTAAATAAGTATAGACACATGCCAATTGGCCCCTATCGCATGATAGAAAAAAACCAGTCAAAGCAATGGATTTGCTAATGACAACAAAATGGGGTATATTATCAGACAACTCCATTGAATGTTTCTCAGATCTCTGCTTCTCCTTTCAAAGAGGATAAAGGCCACCTTCTACAGGGCAGTACTGAAGGGAGAGATGAAGTAGAAACAGACAGGATTGGCTTCCTACACTCTGCCACCAAGCATCTGAGTGACCTTGGCAAGCCACCTGCCCTCTGTGGACTTCAGTAAAATTAAGGCGTAGAAATGAACGACAGCAAATATCTTTCTGTCCTCTTACATCTCATCCTCCTCTCTGTGGTTCTCTTTTGTTTCACTGGAGACCACAAAACTTCTTGGAGAGCCCACCCAAGGAAGAATGCATGCATGTTCTAACATAGCTCCTCCTTCAAATGACGAGTCCTTATTTACTAACTCTCTCAGCTTTCCCACTCCCTCATCACTAACTTAAATCCTTCTTGGTCTTTGACTCTTGAAGGAAGGTAGTGCTGATCTACAAGGCATAGAGGTGAATCAGGTCAGTGGAGTTTCTCTGTGGCTGATGGAAGAATCCACTTTTAAGTTGCTATTCTTTTAAGAGGCTGTCAGAAATGTTTACAGGGTGTAGACTGAGGAGACCAAAAAATATCAATGGATTTTATTCTTTTAATTAATAACAGATGCAGCGTAATACAGCATGTAAATTGACTAAATATTATGTTCGTTGATCAGATGAAAGAACTACAACAACAACTGTAGAGACTGTAGAGACCTGTGAGACTTCTTCATACACCCCCCTTGTTTTATGGTGAAGGAAATTTCAACGAAGATGAAGAGAAATGATTTTCCAAAGGCTGCTGAGTTCTTGGTACAGATTGAATTAGAACCCAGTGAGAAATCACAATAGGAGTCTTAAGTGTGACGGAGAAGTTGGGTCGTGGGGAAGTGTTTGCTCTCCTTTCTAGATGGGCTACACAACCATAGATCTTCCTAGGGAGTTTGATCAAAGGAACAAGAACTAGCCTTGGCCTCTTGGTACTTTTTAATCTTCTTTATGTTCTGCATGACAGAAAGCTATTGACCATTCTGTCACAAACCTGAAACCTAAATGCAAAAACACAGAAGGGCACATGCAAGGTCGGGGAAATAATATCTTCCAGCTAACCTGACTATAAACAAAATTCATGAATAATCTTCCTAACCACCTTGAGGAATAGGTAGTATGATTCTAAGTTTTTTTCCTCTAAGTGAGGAAATCAAGATTTGGGGTTTGAGGTAATATAAGCAGCTGACTCCATATCACACATCTGGTAAGTGGCAAGGTAGAGAAAAAAAATTCCAGTTCTTCTGCATGAATGAAAAGATATTTGCCTGCAGAAACAGGCCCTGTTAGAGTGAGCTCATCAATTGGTGAGGGCAACCACAAGGCCTGGTATAAACAAGGCTCTCAGTAGTTGAGGAACAAATGCAAAAGCAGAGGGGCAGCTGGCTCAGTAGGCTTGCATGTGAGGCATGCCCTGTACATCTGTCTGGAGCATGGATTAATGTGGCCTTAAGACACATAGTTGGCAACCAGCGAGTGGTGTTTACCATGCATGTTGACTGCTATTGCTTTAGTGTGTTCTCGGTACTGTAAATTTCAGAATCTCTCAGATATGACTTTTGTCTTTTTACAAATTCATCTTGACACATGCCCACATGTTCTCTATGCTCAGTCTGAACATATGCCATTCATAAACCACCAGCTTGCACATACACCCAGACACTATGGGAGATAATGGCTGACTTCCTAGCAATCGCAGGAGATGAGCCAGAGATGGTGGACTTTGCACTAGGAAGTTGAAAACACCAAAACAAATCAATGTACAAAATCAGATCATCTGGCGGTGCTTTTTATTCTGTTGAAGAGCTGTCTGTAACGTTTTCCTGAATACTGAGATTATTTAATATATGTCAAGTAAGGTTCCATTCCTCCCTCCAAAAAAAAATGCTTAATATTTTGGCTGTATCTTTGACTCTGATGTAAGAATCAAGGGGTAGGCTTGGGAACTTAACAAATTCAAGGCCGACATAATAACTTTATGCCATATATTTAAAGTGCTATAGCATTTTGAAACACTTTTATGTATTCCTTATAACAGCTAACATTTTTTGAGAACCTTTGTGTCCTATTCTGATGTGAACTTGGTTCTCACAGAATCCCTATGAAGTATGTATTTAGTATAGTCTCCATTTTAACATGTGGAAACTGAGGCACAGAGGTTTCAAGTAACTTGTACAGGGCCACTCAGCTGGAAAATGACTAAATCAGAATTCAATCAAGGGCCCCAGTGCATGAAGGCATCTACCACAATGCTGGGAAATACATCGCATTCATCCCATTCTGCCGAAAAGCAACACAAGCTCGAGAAGGTCAAGCAACTTTCCCAATGCCACCCAGCCCATTAGTGGTGTGACTGGAACTCAGGTCTGGGCACCAATCAGGGTTCTTTCCAAGAGGCAGGTCCTGGAGGAGAGATAGTGGGAGAGTGGCAGAGGTGACCTCTCTCTTTGGGCAAAGTCTGCCAGAGTAAGGGCGTCTCCAGCAGGATTGTCTCCTCAGTCTCAGGAGAGTTGGCCTCAGGCTTTTGTTTGAGGTAGACAAGTAAGCAAGAAAAAGCAACAGGGAAAATCAGGCTGCCTTTTGTTTCCAGCAGGCAGCTGGCAAAGCGCTGACCTTTAAGACTTCAAAGGAGGCGTGTGCCCAGTCACACACGGACTCTGCCTTTTGAAGCCTGGAAAATGTTGTCTGTTGCCCTTCAGCCCTACCCTGGTCCAGTAGGAATGCAAACCACAACCACTCATTTACGGAATCCAGTTATATGCCAGGCGCTGTGCTAGTCCTCATGTGATTCTGGGCCCTTGCACGGTCCTTTGCAGGAGGTAGCACTTCTGAGTATCTCCCTTTGTTGGTGAAGAGATGGAGACTCAGAGGGGACATGACCTTTCCAGGGTCACCATGCTCAGGAGTTGCCACTCAGAAATCAAGTACAAGAAGGAACTTCTGTTCCGCCTCCCCTAACAGTCTGCTCACAGCCTTCCTAACTTAGGGATGACAACTTCATCCTTCCAGTGGGTCGGAATAAAAGCCTGGGAATCACCGTAACTCTTGTCTGTCACACACTCCACATGGAATCGGACAGGAAATGCCATTGGCTCAACCTTCAAAATAGACCCAGATTGCGGCATGCCTCGCTTCTCTACCGCCACCACCCTAATCAAAGCCACCATCACCTCTGGAAGGACTGAAAATGTTTCTAACTAGCCCCCTTGATTCTACCATTCCTCCTCAATGGTCCATTCCCAGCACAGCTCCCAAAGTAATGCTGTTAAAACAGAAATCAGGTCGAGGTCACCTCCAAAGACTCCTCCTTTCTTGGGAGGGAAAGCCAAAGTCCTTATAGCAGTCCTCAAAGCCCAAGAGAGTGTGTGCTCCCCATGACCCTTGGCCTCTTCTGCCCCAGACAGCTCAACTCTGTCCCGCCAACCTTCTGACATTCCAGTGGGGGACTTGGTCCCAGCTTTCCCCTCTGTTTTCAATGTTCTTGCTCCATGTTCCTATATAAGTCACTCCCCACTTTCTTCAAGTTTTTCTTCACATGTCACCTTTTTGGTAAGGTCAATCCTGAATGCTTCCTAGGGGGAAATCCTCATTCCTGGCATCCTTAGCCTGCTCTACATCTCCACGTCCTTCAGCACTTACCGTCACATAGCATGTATTTCATTATTTGTCTTACTTATGTAAGGCACTTTTGTAGTTATCAAATACTCCACAAAAGACCCACCAGTGGAATGTGAGTCCCACAGAGGGAGAAGTGTTTGTTTGATTCAGTGTCATAGTTTCAGTATCCAGAACAATTCTTGATCTTTGGAGACATTCAAAAAATAGGCAGCATGAATCAGTGAATGAATGGCTATAAGTTGAATAAATGAATGAATGAATGAATGAATGAATGAGTAGGAAAAGGTCCTTTTTCTGTCCCAGGGAATGAAGAAACGAAGATGAAGCAGCACCCATATAGAGGTAGGGCCTTCCCCAACATGAACATGTGGGCCCTGCTCCATCCATGGCACAGACCCAACTCTGCCTTCTCAGCCAGCCTCTAGATCTGGGAGGCCAGAGGCAGATGAGAGTGTGCTAGAGGCTCTGTGGCCTCTACAGATCCCAGGCATGGGAGGGAAGCAGCATGAGTTCACATGGTGCCAAGAGGCCAGGGCCTGCCATAGCTGCGGGTCTCAGAAGGCTTCCCTTGTCACCTGGGAGCAAGTCCAAGGGACGACTGTAGAAGACAGCATAGTGCTATTCTAGGGAGGTTAGGGAAAGCACCGTGTCCTCAGGCCACCCTGCCAACCTTAGTACACACTGAGCATTTCCCAGTTACAAATTAGTATCTCAAAATTAATTTTGAAGGTTATTTTATACTAATGCCTTTAATTTTTTATTTATTATTATTCTAGTATAGTTATATTTTATTACATTAGTTTATAATTTAGTATATTAAATTATATTAATTTATCAACATATTAAAAACAAGGATATTTCTATCCCACCAAAAGTTTGCCGAGGGTTCCAAATTCTGCTCTATGATACAACCTTCTTTAAAACGATGAGTCACCCCACTTTTCTAAGTAGCTCCCCAAACTTCAGGTATAGCTTGGATGTTAGCTCTTCCTTTGTTCCAAGCTATTCAGATATTACTAAGGCCCTTGGCATTTTCACTGGGGGTCTCAAAATTCCTGCCAAGAGCTTTTCTGAAGTTTCTTCCACAGAGTCTGTAAATTGAGTAAGAGTTGGGACCAGCCAGCTTCAACTAATGTCCTCCTGAGAAGACAGGAGACAGATAGCACACTGGCAGGCTGTAGTAAAAAGGGCACGCCTTCCAGATGTGTTCCAAAACTCCTGCTCAGAGAGATTGCTGTGAAACACCAGCAAAAGCCCTGGACCTGGAGCCAGGAGACCTACACAAGCGTGTGCTCTGCCTATCATTTTCTGTGTGTTCCTATGTAAGTTACATCTCCTCTCTGAGTCTTGCCTGGTCCGCTGCTATAGGAAAGGAGGCTCATACATGTGCCCTCCTCATGCTGTCTCATCAGATGGCCCAGAAGTTCTGTTCAAGCACTAGGGGCTTTCATGCTTCCAATGAAATATCCTGCTGCCCAGGTAGTTGTGAAGGTGATGTGTGATGTTTCAGAGGCAGAGGAAGGGGAGACTAGCAGTGCTAGGCTCTCCCCAAGAGCTGGCACGGGCAGGGCTGCATGGCAGCACCTCCTCCCCTCTTGCTCTGGCCCTGGGGTGTCATGCAGTCAGTGGAGGTGGTTATGATCTCCAGTTCCTTCCATCAGAAAGGTCACAAAATGGATTCACCCCTTAACAATTCATCTGGAGTCACCCAGGCACAGCCCCAGGCATGACGGGCTTTGTCTCTGTGGCATCTCTCATTTATTCATCAGCTTCCCCAGGAAAGGAGAGCTGGTGTTGTTTGGCACCCACAAGGAGAACAATGCAGTGAGTATTTATCGCTCTGCCCTCACACCTGCAGGGGCTTAACTTGGCACTGAGCATGGCCAGGAACAAGAGCTGGGGTTTTCCATCCTCCGCACACAGCAACAAGGAAGGCCCATTCACTGCAAATTAACGAAAAGGGTGTGTGGTGAGCTCTGGGCCAAGCAGGCTGCTGGACTAACAGGAGGAAGGGCCAGTTCCGGGGTGGAGGGAGGGGCCAAGCCCTAACCTGCCCTCAAAGGGTGAGAATGGGGAAAGGCACTCACACCATCTTGCTGCAGACTCTGACTTTGGCACGTATTAGTCACATGACCTTTGGTAAGACTTTGAAGCTCCATTTCTCCCCCGAACAACAACAGTAATAGTAACACCCAACCACAAGGGCTCTTGTGAGTTTTAAAGATGAAAACTATGTGACAGAACCCAACACACAGCAAGTAGCTACACAGTCAATGCTCGTTGTGGAGTCTTGTTGGGGCAAAGAGACAGCCACCCAGAACACAGCCACACGTCACAAGGTGGCCTGGGACACGGGGCTGAGTTAAGTATCCCCAGGCATCAGCCTGGGTGGCACGGACAGCCGTCTTCTGCCCCCAGCCAGGCTGCAGAGCGCTGACAGAGGGCGATAAGGCATCTGTCTGACATCACCGGACAGGGGACACACTGTGCAGCCATTCTGCCTGGGTGATGGAAAACTCCACCTCTTCCAGTGCCCGCCCGTTTCCACATCCTCATGGCCCAGTCAGGGGCTGGAGGATTATTTACCTTGTGATTCTATTTAAGTTTATTAAGTCCTTATGTTGTAGGCCTGCAGTAGGCTTCTAGTAGAGGATATGGAAGAGGTAAAACACAAGCCAGGCATTTATTTATTTATTATTTATTTATTTACTTACTTATTTATTATTTATAATAAGTCTTGCTCACCAGGTATAAACTAAATGCTATGATGCAGTAAAGCAACAAGCTTGCATGGTAGAGAGGACATTCACAAGTTAATTGGGGAGTAGCTCTGGCTTGCGTGTGGAACAGATGTAGGCTTACCTGCAACATGCCCAAACACAAAAAGGAGATGCCCTTTTGGAAGGAGAAAGAAAGAATTATGTCTTGTGGCAAAAGCCAATTCTGGAAGATCAGTTTCTAGCATAAAAAGAGAGAAAAAGAAAGGTGTGAGAATAACAGCAAGCAGACCAGAAGAGAGTGGCTTCGGGGGGCAGCTGGACTAGCCTTAGGGCAGGTAGCTGAAGGTTATTGCAGTGAAGGGGGCAGGGGCAGGAAAGGTAAGGGTAGAGAATGGCAGATATGCAGAGAAAGCAGATGCCTACTGTGGTTGAGGTGCAGGCTGGAGGAATTGTGGGAGCAGGGAGAGGGTTCCGAAAGGAGGTTAGGCCTAAGCATGGATAGGTGAGGCACTGGGCTAGATTTCATCCCTGACTGTGGAAGAAATAGGATCAGAAAACTGCTTGGAGCAAACGTTGAGAGAGAGATATGGAGTGATGAGAAATGGAAGCAGAAAAGCCTGTAGGTTTCTTTGAAAAGCAGACAAGAGGTGATGGCCACTGGAGTAGAGAAGAGGGGCAAATGAAACAAGGCTTGAAGCAAGACTTGACCTGACTGGTAAGGGTTTGGATGTGCAGTAGCAAACACACACCAGGGCCCTTCCCTGGCCTCACTGTCCCCGTAACCACCCCTCTCCCCGAAGGCCCCCCTGTGCCCTGGCAAATTCCCCAGAGAATGGGCCACACCTGCCACTTCTGCTTCCTCCCAGCCCACTTTCTCCTTCATATCCGGCAGTGTCCCCACACCCTCCTCTGCTCAAGAATGGCTCTCTTGAAGGTCACCACGGCCCTCTCCACGGCCAAATCCAAGGGCTTCTTCTTCAGTCCCACCTTCTACACAGAGTTTGATATTGTTGATCATTTACTCTTTGGAATTCTTCCTTTTGGGCTCCTGAAGCAAGACACTCTGCTGGTTCATACCGACTTTCTGGCCCTTTCTCCTCCTCAGTCTCTGTGTCCTTATTTTCTTCCTTTTGTTCCCTCAGCAGAGCATTCCCCCACAGCATCTGTTCTCTCCTTCTTCATACTTTCTCTTGTAGTAATATCTTCAGTCTCTGACTACAGCTTCAACTGCTGCACCTCCCCAGGCTGTGTTAAGTCTACATCCTCAGCCCTGGACCCACATTTCAGAAGGCCTGTGGGACTCTGTAATTGTATGTCCTGGATGCCTTCAAACCAAATATGGCTTTCCTTCAAGGTCACCTCCTCCTCCTTACTTCCCTGTTTCTGTTAATAGACCATCAGTCTCCTAGGCACCTACACTCAAAATTCCAGAACATTTTAAATGCTTCTCTTCTCTTGTTGCAACTAGCCACCATCATCATCGTTGCTCATTCTATGCTGGGATCTCACATCCCCTCTTTCTTTCTTTCTTTCTTTCTTTCTTTCTTTCTTTCTTTCTCTCTTTTTTCTTTATTTTTTCTTTATTTCTTCTTTCTTTCTTTCTTTCTTTCTTTCTTTCTTTCTTTCTTTCTTTCTTCCTGATTCATTTGTTTATTTGAGAGAGTTGGGGAAGGGCAAGAGGGAGAGAGAACCTCAAGGAGATTCTGGACTGAGAGTGGAGACTGATGCGGGGCTCAATCCCATGACCTTGAGATCATGACCTGAGCTGATATCAAGAGTTGATGCTTAACCTACTGAGCCATCTAGGCAGTCCACTACATCTACTCTTTCTATTTTCATCACAGCTTCAGCCCTACCTAAATCATGACAGGCATGACAATTTATCCCTGGGTGCTCTCTGTTCAGTCTTTTTCATCATGCATTGTCTTGCATGTGATGACCCAATCAATCTTCCCAAATATTTTTATTGTTCACATTATATAAACTCCTCAGTACATATCAAGTCCCTGCAACTAAACTGAATTCTATGGAAAGAAAAATTGAGGTGTCCATGTACTAGTAGAACAGACCTAAAAGCCAATAATAGCCAAAAGCAATGCAAGGCAATAATACAAATATGAACACCTGCTGTTAGAACATAAAGGAAGGAGTTATTGACTCTGGAGGTAAAGTCGGAAAGCTTCAGAACAGCTGTCATTGAAACTGGTTCTTTATCATCAACAGAGGTTTAAAAGATAAGGAAAAGTTGGGAGAAGAAGGGAGAAGAAACTGGGATGCCTGGGTGGCTCAGTCGTTAAGCGTCTGCCTTCAGCTCAGGCCATAATCCTGGTGTCCTAGGATCGAGCCCTGCATTGGGCTTTCTGCTTGGCTGAAAGCTTGCTTCTCCCTCTCTCATTCCCCCTGCTTGTGTTCCCTCTCTAGCTGTGTTTCTCTAAGTCAAATAAATAAATAAAATCTTAAAAAGAGAGAGAAAGAGAGAGAAAACTGCCTAAAGACAAGCAGATTCTAACATGGCTAGCAGGAGGAATGACTATTGATCAGGTGATGGTGAGATGCCAACTGTGGCTGGAGTTATGCTGGAGAGGTCGATGTGGTCTTGCATGTTGAATTGAGAAGAACAGGCTTTCTCCTACATGCAAAGGGATGTCAGAGGAGATTTTTCAGCAAAGGAAACTATGGTCATTTAGCCATGAGTGAGAGAAGACCAGAAATGGATGTTGGGTTGGGTCTAGAAGAACAACATGATGCAGATGAAGGTGAATGCCAAATCCTCTAACAAAGTGACACCAAGTGTCAAAGCAAAGTCAGTCAATGGGTCACCCTGGAAGATGCCAGGAACCTTTTAGCCGAGTCCTGACACAGAGACCAGGAGAAGTGATAAAACCAGTAACCAAAGGTGGCAAGCATGAGCATGGAGAGGAGGAGGTGCTGATGAAATGCAGGAGAGGGGTGGCTAATTTATCTCGAGCACATACAATTTTCCAGCAGCAAGGCTGTTTCTGAGGAGCTCATGATGTCTCAAAAGTACCAGTGTATGTTAGATTGTTCCCAGGCCCATTACTCTGGTGACAAGACAGAGAAATACAATAAAAGGAAAGAATATTGTGGCTGGAAAGTCAGGAAACTTGCTACACAGGCTGTGTCAGGGACAATGAGGCCACATGGGCAGAGACAACAGGACAGAAGCGAATAGTCGTTAGCAATTCACAAACCCTAGCGAGTTCCAGCATTTGGGGTCGAAGAGAGGAAGGATCCAAGTCAACCTGTATCACTTTGATTGTGTCACTTATTTGCTCAAAGCACTCAAAAATACTAATTTTCTAGAAATATTGCCAAAATGTGGGACACAGATTTTAGATGGCATAAGGACATTGCACTGAATTAATATCAATTTTCATAGTCAGCAACTTGTTGATTCAACTCTCCTTTGACCCTTCTGATAAAGTCAAGGAGAGACTGTTGAATTCTAGTATGTATACAGCACCTCTTCACCGTAGATAGCCTCCCTTTCTATCAACAGCAAGCTCATGACTTTCAAAATGTCGCAGTGTGTATCTGCAATTTTCTTTCATTGCTTATATGTAATCACTAAATGTCTAAAATCTCTTCAAGTGTTTTGGACATGGGTTTTTTTTGATTATTTTTTTACCTGTTTGAGAAGTTTTAGAAATATTCCCTTTAAAGTAAGGAAGATGATCAGTGAGCCAAAAGATATATCAATAAAAAGTACCCAATCTGATGAACAAAGATGGGAAAGGGGAGAATGAAGAAATATGAATGGAGCTTCAAAGACCTATGGGAAAATCTTCAAATAAAACAACTTATGTGTAATGAGAGTCCCAGCAGGAGAGGAGAGAAAGGCATAAAAAAATTGAAGAAATAATGGCCAAAAATGTTCCAAATATTATGAAAGCTCAACCAACTCCAAAATAAACACACAAAAAATCCTTATCTAGACACATCATAGTCAAATTGCACAAAGCCAAAATGAAGAGAAAATGTTGAAAGTAACAAGAGAAAAAAACCTCACTGTGTACAGAGAAACCACAATATATCATCAGAAACAAGTCTAAAAGGAAATGAAGTGCCATGAAGTATTAAAAAGAAGTCAACAAATAGAGAGTTCCACAAAATTACTCTTTAAAAATTAAAACAAAGAAAGACATTCCCAAAGAGAGAACATGAGAGAGAATATGTTGCTAGTAGACCTGCATTTTAAGAAATACTAAAGGAAGTCCTTTTGGTTGACCAGAAATCACACAGGTAGTAGCTTGAACCCACAAGAGGAAATGAAGAGCACCCAAAATGCTAAATATAGGGGTAAATTTAAAAGAGTGCATAAATATAAGTGCTTCTCTGTTCTCCTCTTAATTTCTTATAAAATATGATTACATAATTTAAAAATCCATTGAATTATATACTTCGAACATGTAAACTTTATGGAACATAAATTGTACCTCAATAAAATTATCCAAGAAATATAAAAATATGTAAAAAATGCATAAATAAAAAAGTGAGGAAGATGGTAAGATATTTGCAGGAATGTCCCCTTCATTTAACAGAATTCAAACAGTCCTAGCCAACAGGAAGTGACGAGAAAAAGATATGAGGCCTAAGAATTGGAAAGAAAGAGAAAAAATCATAATAGATAAAACGATCATTTACACAACCCAAGAAAATCATCAAGCTACTATAATAATAACCAACCAGAAAATGTCTTTGAAAGTTAAGTTGCATGTATAACAAGATAATAAACTCACAAGGAATCTACAAATGGAAATGTGATTTAAAGTAGGAATTAAAAGTTCTAAAGTAACTAGAAATTAACAAAAACGTATAAGACCTACATGGAAAGAAATAATAAAATAACTGATAGGGCATTAAAAAAACCTCAATATAATGAGAACAATCTCTATGGTCATGAACAAAAAAAACACATAAAAATTCCAATTCTCTCCCAAATGCTATGTAAAAATTACATAATTTCAGTGTAAATCCTTCCAGAATAAGATAGAATAAAACTAAAATTTTTATGGAATAATAAAGGTCTACAAAGTGCTTATTTTTTGAAAAAGAAAAACGAAGAGAGGAGACTCTTTACCTACTATGTATTAAAACTCATTACAAAGACAAATAACTTAAAACTAGCATGATACTGATGTAAGAACAAAGAAATATACCAGTGAAATGGAGCAGAGGACTCAGAACTGACACATGTAAGGGAACTTGGTTTACCACAGATCACAAATGAATAGTGAAAGGATTAATTATCTGGTAGATTGTGACAAGGAAATTAAAAAACACAGAGAAAAGTAAAATTAAAACTCAAATTTAAAGTACTTATAAACATAAATTCTTGCCAGATTAAAGGTTGAAATGTGAAAGATGAAATTATAAAACTATTAGAAGAAAATTTGGAAACTATCTCAAAGCTCTTCTATTGAACAAGATGCAAAAGCATTTAGTATAAGGGGAAAACTTTGGATTTGACCACATAAAAATGAAATATTTTGTTCTGAGAAAAACTCTTTATACAGTTGCCAGACAGGGAAAATATGCTGCAAAACACATGACTGATTGTAATCCAGAATACATAAGAAACTTATGTAAATCTGCAAGAAACAGTCAGGAAACCCAAGGAAATATATAGGCACTTTGTAGAAGGTGAAAGTTGATAAGATACTGCATATACAAATAGGTGATCAACTTGATTACTAATTAGTACAATAAAAAATCAAGTGATTATGTGATACATTATGTTATACCTATGAAACTGGCAAAAATAGGAAAATAAGTCAAATATTGGTATAATATCTGGTACTGGGAAAAAGGAAACTCAAATACTTTGCAGGTCAGGGTATAAGTCAGTACAGCCATTTTAATACAAAACATGTAAGATTTGGTCAAGTATGCACATACCTAATGCCCAGCAATTTTACTTTTGACATCTTTGCTCAAATAGAGATACAAAGAGACATATGCACACAAAATTTTATAGCAAAGAGTTGGAAACAACCTTTGGAAACCACACCAGAGACTTAATCTGAACATTCAACCTGATACAAATTGGGGAATAATAAAAAAGCTTTCTAAGGCTGAGCACAAATGTCTTCCTGATTACTTTAATTACTTTATTTACTAAGTTGAGTCCTCTCAGCATCATATGTCTCAAATAAATAATGGTAAATTGACTTTAGGTGGTTTTAAAACTAAGCTTCTCCAAGTGGTTAAGGAGAGAGGGAGACACAGGCTTCCAGTTATGGAATGAATAAGTCATGGGAATAAAAGGAACAACATAAGGAATATAGTCAGTGATATTGTAATAGTGTTGTATGGCGACAGATGGTAGCTACACTTGTGGTGAGCCTAGCATAATGTATAAACTTGTTGAATCACTATATTGTACACCTGAAACTAACGTAATATTGTGTGTCAACTATACTCAAAGAAAAATTTAAAAACAAAACAAAATAAAAAAACCAAGCCTCTCATTTCCATGCCTATTTCATTCCAAAAACTCCATCTGAAAAGTATTATGGACTGAATTGTGTCTCCCAAAATTCATAGGTTGAAGTCTTAAATCCCAGTGTGACTTTTGTAAAGGTGCTGCCTTTAATTAAGGTTAAATCAGGTCATTGGGTGGAGCCCTAATCCAGTAGGACTGGTGTCCTTATAAGAAGAGTGAGCAACACAGAGGAAAGACTATGTGAGGATGCAGAGAGAACACCACCATCTGCAAGCTAAGAAAGGAGGTCTTGACAGAAACCAACACTGCTTTCACCTTGATCTTGGACTTCCAGCCTCCATAACTGGGAGAAAATAAAGTTCTGTTGTTTCAGCCACTGTGGAATTTTGTTATGGCAGCCCAATCATATTAAGAAGAAGAGCATCTGTAATTGATAGGAAATTCCGTGGTTCTAACCAATTCTTTAATTTTTTTTAGTTGTGTTGTTAGTCACCATACAATACATCATTAATTTTTGATGTGGTGTTCCACGATTCATTGTTTGCATATAACACCCAGTGCTCCATGCAGTACGTGCCCTCCTTGATACCCATCACCAGGCTCGTGCATCACTCCAGGCCCCTCCCTTCTAAAACCATCAGTTTGTTTCCGAAGTCCGGAGTCTCTCATGGGTCCTCTTGCACTCCAATTTCTCCCCCTTCATTTTTCCCTTCCCGTGTCCTCCATGCTATTCCTTATGTTCCACAAATAAGTGAAACCATATGATAATTGACTTTCTCTGTTTGACTTATTTTACTTGGCATAATCTGCTCCAGTCTCACCCATGTTAATACAAAAGTTGGGTATTCATCCTTTCTGATGGCTGAGTAATATTCCCTTGTGTATATGGACCACATTTTCTTTATCCATTTGTCTGTTGAAGGACATCTTGGCTCTTTCCACATTTTGGCTATTGTGGACATTGCTGCTATGAACATTGGGATGCATATGGCCCTTCTTTTCACTACATCTGCATCTTTGGGGTAAATATCCAGTAATGTAATTGCTGGGTCATTAAGTAGCTCTATTTTTAATTTTTTGAGGAAGCTCCACACTGTTTTCCAAAGTAGCTGTAGCAATTTGCATTCCCACCAACAGTGTAAGATGGTTCTCCTTTCCCCACAACTTCTCCCCACATTCGTTGCTTCTTGCCTTTTCAATTTTTGCCATTCTAACTGGTATAAAATGGGCAGAAGACAATTATTCAACGTTGTATCCATCTTTGTGATCTCCAGTAAGACACTTTGCTTCTTCTAATGCAAAACCTTTGACAAAGTAGTGATGTTGATTATGGGACAGGATGCAAGATGAGATTCCAAAGTACTAGATGATAACCAGTTTCCTCAAGAACTTTACAAATTAGAATGGCAGAAAGAAGCACACACACATATGCAGACTAAGATTTTGACAAAGACTAGCACAGGTATGTGTGGCTTTACCTGTCCCTCCCCTCTCCTCCCTCCCATGCCCTAATAAAATCCAAAGAAAATGAAGACTGGATTGGCTATGCTAATATCCATACAAAAAGCTTGGATAAAAAGCTGCGATTTAAAGCTCCTTTAGTGTTATGAAAGGTATATTTTTCTTCAGCACCTAAAAGGACTACCATCTTGCTCTAAGGTTAAATTGTGCTCGCATAACCAAATTCGTGCCTGGTTTCAGGCTCAGAAAAGGCACTTACATGGCCACTACTTGCCTGGGTGCAACAGGTGCCAATGATTCTAATGGATTCACCTAAGAACTAAGAAAATGACAGTCACCTAAGAACTAAGAAAATGACAGGAAAGAATATGTGATGTGGTATGAGAGAGAGAGCATCAACAATTTATCGATGAGGAAACTGATGTCCGCAGAGGGGAAGTGTTTAAGGTCACTGTGATCACACAGGCGAAACCCGGCATCCCCCACAGCTCAGTGTACAGCACCACACCCAGGACAGGGTCCCTTAGCGGAGGACATTGAGTGCTTACTGGTACTAACTAGAGAGAAATTTTTCTTGAGAATCATAAACTCTAATTTTTGCCTCCTACTTGTACATTAAATAATGTTACTTAGGGGTGCCTGAGTGGCTCAGTCAGTTAAATGTCTGCCTTTGGCTCAGGTCATGATCCTCGGGTTCTGAGATCAGCCCTGCATTGTGCTCCCGCTCTCTCTGTGTGTCTCAAATAAATCATTAATAATCTTAAAACATAATACTACCTAACATGTATGTAATGACTTCCAAATATGTGAAAACCAGAGGCAGTGAGGTGGGGAGGAGTGGAGATTAGATACAAAACTCACTGGTGTGGCTCCTGCCCTCCACGGAACACCCAGGCTAGTTTGGAAGACAGATGGGGTTACAGATAGTATAAGACAGTATGTGAAAGGAAGAGTTAGGGGGAAGAATGAATGTAAGTGAGAGTGAAAATTCTGAGTTGGTGTCTTGGTGATGGTTTGAATGAGAAGCTTTAAAAGCCCCATGCCATCCGTTTGTTAACTGGAGGGTTAGAGCCCTTCTAGGGTATACCCAGATTACACACATGATGGCTGATCGCACACAATTAATCACTATACTGTACGTTCAGGTAGGGAGAGGGGCTTAAGGAAAGGTGAGGATAGTGAAGGTGATTTCCTGAGTCAGAAACTGTCACCTGGGGGGCTCAATTGGTTAAGCGTCTGCCTTCAGCTCAGGTCGTGATCTCAGGGTCCTGGGATGGAGCCCTGCATCAGGCTCCTTGCTCAGCGGGGAGTCTGCTTCTCCCTCTGCTTGCTGCTCCCCTTGCTTTGTGCACACACCCTTTTTCTCTCTCTCTCTAATAAATAATCTTTTTAAAAAAGGAAAAGAAACTGTCACTGGTTTTCAGAACAGGTAAAGCTGATGCAGGACAACTTCCTGGAGAAAGATGACCATTTACTGAAATTCCTAAAAGAGGGATGAAGCTACTCTGTTGCAGTACATAAAGAGTACACTGTTAATTTTGTGTCTTCTGGGAAGCCAGCGTTAACTCTAATATGCACCTTTATTTTTTCCTGATCTCAAGAGAAGCTATGGACCAGGTGCAGGAAGAGCAGCTTCTGATAAAGTGGAAAAGAATGGCATATTCTTCCTTCCATGCCTTCTTCCAAGCTGTCTGGGTTTATATATTTCTGGGGTGTGGAGGACAAGTAGAAGGAGACAACCCCGCACAGGAAGGCAGGTTGGATTATAAGTCATTATGTACAGCAGTAAGCAATATTTGTATAAACCAGTCTGACCCATTCCTACCAAGAGGGATTTTAAGTAATACAAATAGAAAGCATTTTTTTCTGAGAAAAGCTCCAAGAGGGAGACTGAAAGGTAAGATGTGGCTGACTAGGGTTAGAAAATTCCCCAACAATTGTTAGGACATGAATATAACTCCTAAGATGGGCTATGTGGGAGGAGGCATGTTGGGGGAGAGAACGAAGTCGGGAGGTAAAGGGGAGGTGGCTAGAAGCAAAGATGTCCCCTTTGTTTTTTTTGTTTTTTTCAATCAGAACCAAGGTACTATAAATCAGAGACTCCAAATTTCAGTTTCTTTTCCAGAAGAAAAAAGGTGCTACCTTAGGCCAAGTTCTGCATAAAACTGGGTCTGAGATAGAGATTTGTGTGCAGGAGAGCAATGGGAAAGCCAAGGGAGCAGGACTGGGCAGAGGTAGAAGTTGAACTGCAGGCCCCAGCCAATGCGGCAGGGTGTTCAGGAGTTGAGGTGAGCATCCAGGGGTGTCCTGAAGGAGGCAAGGGGCCAGACCTCTGTGCTTCTACATCTATCCATCATTAGATGCAGGCTGCCCCTGGGAAGCAGGCCTAATTATGGTCAGGCAGCTTTAGGAACTGTTCCCTTTGGCCCAGAGAAGGATCCAGCTGTGAGTCTTCAGTAGCCAATACAGAACCTGGGGAATGAGTGCCCCAATCCTGAATGAAGCATCTGGGCTTCAGGAGATCTGGGATGAAGTCCTAACTGCTGCTTAATGGCCACATGGCTCTATAAGTCACCTCCCCTCTATAGGCCATTATTTTCTCATCTGTAAATGAGAGTTCGACAAGGTCATGTTCAGGGTCTCCTCCAGCTGTGAGGGCTCTGGGATTCTAATGGTAGCAGAGTATATAGTAACAGCAATAGTCATCTTCCCACTATTTGCTATGTTCTTCCACCATCCAGAATTCCCATAAATTTTGCCTGAAACTTTTCATGATTTCTTCATCTATCCTTGACCTCCAAATTTACTTATGTGTAAGTAGAAAGCAGGGTGCTAAATACTGTGAACTACAGAAAACCCACACATGGGTTGTGCTCTCCAGAGGTGTATACTTTCCCACTGGGGGACAAATAGAATTGCCCAAAATAATTGGTAAATGCAGGATTAGAGAATGGGTGACAAAAATGTGAAAGTCATTTGCACAAACACCAAGGAAAAGTATGAAGTCATTGAAGAGGGAATTTTCAGAAAGAAGGTGACTGAAGTCTAAATTCTGGGGCATATACACTTTGGTGTAGGCAAAATCCTAATGTTTTGGGGACCCACAGCAAGAGTACCCACAGAAGCCTACATAATGTCTAACTACTTAAATTTATAAATTAGGCTAACAAATAGTCAAATAAAGTAGGTTCTATTCTCCTACTTTAGCAAATATATCTTTGTAATGAGAAATAGAAAAATATGGGCACATATTGTTTTTGTATGACTGAAATACCAACAATGACTAAATCTATTATATATATATAATGTTCAGTCATGAAGTCCTATGCTATATAATATATAATATGTTACATATATAATATATAATGCTCAGTTACATATAGATATAATGTTCAGTTTGCCATCATATAGTACATCATTAGTTTTTGATATAGTGTTCAACAATTCATCAATTGTATATAACACCTAGGGCTTATCACAACATGTGCCCTCCTTAATACCCATCATCCAGTTATCCCATCCCCCCAACCACCTCTCTGGAACCCTCAGTTTGTTCCCCAGAGCCCAGAGTCTCTCATGACTAAATCCCAAATGTTCTAATGATGGACTGGTGGTATTTAGGTGAGCAATAAAATAAACATGATACATCATACATAATAAAATACATCATCATTCATATTTAAAAGAATCTGTGATTCATAAGTAATTATACTTTTATGCTTTAACACCTCTTTTAAAACTTTTATTGCCTTTATGTCAGCAAAATTACTAGTTATATTCTTATAATCAAAATGTACACATAATTTTTATTTCATTTATAGTACATTTATTGAGTAATTTTAGTTGTAAATAGCTTCTTAGGAATTTAAATTTGGAGAAACTTTGTTCTACAAAGGCACTACCACTTAGAATTTTTAGTAACATTCTTCAAATGGTATTTACATTTGGAAATCAAATATGAACTTTACATATCATCTTCAATATTGTAATGAGATGGCATGTAATAAACTACCATAAAATATTATAAAATATATAAATTTTATCATTTGGCATAAAATATTCTTTCATCACCACTATATAATATAATGTCAAGAATCAATGTCGCACTTCACCTGTGTTTTGTCTAGGCTTACATATACACAAATTAAAGGGTAATATGAAGAATTTGCTATTACAGAATATCTTCAATTGCCATGCACAAATCTATGGTCAAATCATCTTCAGCAAAGCAGGAAAAAATATCCAGTGGAAAAAAGCCAGTCTCTTCAATAAATAGTGCTGGGAAAATTAGACAGCTGGGTAAAGAAGAATGAAACTAGACCATTCTCTTACACCACACACAAAGACAAACTTGAAATGGATGAAAGACCTCAATGTGAGTCAGGAATCAATCAAGATCCTCAAGAAGAACCTAGGCAGTAAACTTTTTGACATCAGCCACAGCAACTTCTTTCAAAGCACACCTCCAAAGGAAGGGAAACAAAAGGGAAACTTTTGGGACTTCATCAAAACAAAAAGCTTCCGCACAGCAAAGGAAAGAGTCAACAAAACAAAGAGGCAACCCACAGAAAGGAAGAAGATATTTGCAAATGACACTACAGATAAAGGGCTGGTATCCAAGATCTATAAAGAACTTCTCGGGTGCCTTGTGGCTCAGTGGGTTAAAGCCTCTGCCTTTGGCTCAGGTCATGATCTCAGGGTCCTGGGATCGAGGCCCGCATCAGGCTCTCTGCTCAGCAAGGAGACTGCTTCCTCCTCTCTCTCTGCCTGCCTCTCTGACTACTTGTGTTCTCTCTGTCAAATAAATAAATAAAATCTTAAAAAAAAACTTCTCAAAATCAATACCAAAAAACAAAGTCAAAAAATGGGTGGAAGACATGAACAGACAATTCTCCAAAGAAGATATATAAATGGCTGATGGACACATGAAAAAATGTTGCCATAAGGGAAATTCAAATCAAACTGAAGGTTTTGGAAGGGAGGGGGGTTGGGGGATGGGAAAGCCTGATGGTGGGTATTAAGGAGGGCACATATTGCATGGAGCACTGAGTGTGGTACATAAACAATGAATCTTGGAACACTGAAAAAAATTTAAAAAAAACCCCACATTGAGACACCACCTTACACCAGTTAGAATGACAGAAATTGACAAGACAAGAAACAACAAGTGTTGGAGAGGTTGTGAAGAAAGAGGTGCCCTCTTACACTGCTGGTGGGAATGCAAGTTGGTACAGCCACTTTGAAAAACAATGTGGAGGTTCCTCAGAAAGTTAAAAATAGAGCTATCCAAAGACCCAGAAATTGCATTACTAGGTATTTACCCCAAAGATACAGATGTAGTGAAAAGAAGGGCTATATGCACCCCAATGTTCATAGCAACAATGCCCACAACAGCCAAACTCTGGAAGGAGCCATGATGCCCTTCAATAGATAAATGCATTATTTTACTATATTTTAAGTTGTACGTAAGTACCCCCTTTTAAAAGTACCTTGCAAAAAAGCCCATAAAATAAAAATTAGGTAAGTGTTTCTTTCCTCTTCATTTCTTTCTTGGAATTAAAATTAGAAGAAATGATGGAAAATTCCTCTGAAGTACAAACTTACCACTAAAGTAGGAACCAATTCAGTGATTGGCTTGAAGTTGGTGAACTAGTCAGTGTGTCAGCTTTTTTCTCTGTACAAATGTAGCTTGAAACATGTGTTTAGAGAGTTCTGTGTATCTTCAAAAACAGGGTCTGATAAATGAATGAGCTTGAAGAATGGCTTTTATACAGAATGACTTTGCTTTGTTCTCCTTCCATGGTTTTTGTCTATTTCATCAACCATAACAAGCTATGCAAATGCAGACTGATGTGAACGCCAACTTGTTTGCCATCATGCAGGCATATAACATGACTTTGAAAATGATTCTAAGGGAATGCTACCTGAGCCGCTACCTCCTCAGGAAGAGATTCTGGCCATCAACACTTGCTGGGGGGTCTGAGAAATGCTACAAAACTCAGGCAGGGGTGTGAACTGGGAAGTGTGCTTCTACAATGCCGAGCCTACAAACATCGGTTTAATTTGTCATGAGTCATCCCAAAATTAATTTGTCATAGATGATCCCAAAGTCACTTCTTTGATCTGGTTTTGTTTTCCTCATCCCACAAATTAAATTGTGGGGAAAGCTATTTGTCAACATCACCAGAGACTCTGTGGTAGTCAATTAATTACCTTTTCCATTCCAATGCTCCAATGTCTATAATAACAACCACAGTAACAACAATAACAATGATGATAGTAATATCAGCTGCAGAAACCCACAATCAGCTTGAGCCAAAAATTTTAGATGAAGAGAAGTAAATGACAAAGTGGTATTCGTTATGAACCAGAAACTTTCATATTTACTCTTTTCACGAATGTCCCCCAAACCTAATGAAGTAGCTATCATTATTCTCACTCTAGAGTGGAGGAAACAGAATGAAAAGGTTAAATAAATTGCTGAAACACAACACAAGTGGCATACCCAAGACTCAAACCCAATCCATCACTATTAGTCTTTCTACCTGTGCACCACTTGCTGTCTTGTTCACCTGCATTATACCTTAGCTATCATCCACACTCAACCATGTCTTGCATTTGACAATTCCTTTCCAAGAAACACACATTTATGAGTCACAAATCATGACTGGGATCTTATTTGTTATCACTCCCCATCTAATGCCGCTGCCAGCAGTAGTTGACTTGGACATCTGAGTATCACCCACAAGAGTCTCTCTGCTGTATTTCACCTATGTGTAGAGATGTGGACTGCTGTGTCTTGTGATTTGTTTGCTACCTACTGGACTAAATTGCAGACTTATTGACATATTATTGAAACTTTGGGCTGTGTTTATCAGTAGCTTATTCTTCAAATTTTGCTTTAAACAAAAAAGTAGGCATAATTCTGTTCTCTATAATATTTTATGCAAAACTGATCTCAGCTGGTAGGCACTGGTATGCACAACAGCATATAGATGTCATTTAAAGCCATAAGTCTAGATGATCCCATTCACTAAGGGAATGAACACAGTGAATGTAGGTTTTGTTTGCCTATAATTGAAGGCTCACTTGGAACATATAATGTGCAGACATACCAAGAGGAAAATACAAAAAGTTTGAGGCACTTATGTAGGGCTTCCTGGAAGAGAGTTTAGAGACAGAATGGTCAATGCCTGGACAGACCACTAGAAAGGTCAAAGAGGGGTGCTTAGAAGGATGAGTTCAACGAATGAAACAGCTAGCCAAACAGAGGTTCAATCTACAATTCGTTCTCATCACAGTCCAGGTGAATGAGCTACAAATATCACTTGTCAAAGCACACATGTTTTGGATAAGACTTTAGAGGCAGGGAACATACCCTATATCTTATGAGACAGTCTGGATTGCAGGTACTTTAACTGGAATGAGATTATGAAAGAAAGGAAATCCTGGAGTAAAGCATGAGTAGAAGCCTAGGTGCTCTTCACTTAAGTATTTACCTAATAAAGTAAATGGAAATTATTACAACCTGAAAGTGTCTTGGTATGTTTATTGAATTTAGTGATTTGTGTTTTGATTCCACTATGACTTTTGCTTTAGCCAAGTGAAACCATTTTTCAGTCTGAACTTTAGAGAAAGTGGAAATGGTTAAGAAGACTATAAATGGGATTTCTGTTTCTTATTTAGATACAGAAAGTGTAAAAAGAACTTACCCTAACACAGTGAGAACAAATTTGATAAGCTAAAAAAAACATAGCTTTTTAAAACAAATCTGTAAGACAGCTTAGATGCAAAACAAACAAACAAACTAAAAGAACAAATTTCCAGAAAGTGGTGAGCCCTTCCTAGAAAAGATGAGACCCATGGCTCATTTTACCCCTGGCAGAGCAATAGAAAGAAGAGAAATATATCATCAATGAAATAAGGAGAAACAGTTAAACTTTTAATGAACTTTCAATGGTCATAAGTGGGCTAGATTGAGAGATTGGAAAGTCAAGGGGTCCCAGCACAAAATGAGTCCATACTACCAAAAAACTCTTTTCTATAGACCTTCATCAAATGCACTGAGGTAGTTTTACAAAGGTTATGGTTTAAAAAGTAGAGCTGATTGATCCCTCCAAGATATTCCAGACCTTCATCAAGTACACTGTAGGGGATTCCAAAGCCTGAGGATGGGGCATGAGGACTGAGGACCATCATCAAGTGCAAAACAGCAGTTGCCAAAGATTGGAGGTCAGACAAGATAGCTGAAAGAAATCCTGAGGCACCGTAGATCTTCACCAAATGCACTACGGTAGTTTTCCAAGAACTGGAGACATGTCAGCAGAGTGAAAACACGTCTTATGTACAGTACACTAGTACTGTATCTACTCATGTACACAACATACTAATACTGAGACTAGAAAACAAAGAATTTCTTACCTACCTGAAAGTTGGCAGCTGAACTATAAAGAGAACTCCAGAATCACTCAAGTTCTCCAATATGAATACCTCCTATAGGAGAATTTCTGATTCCACCTCAAAATATTTGAGAGCAGGGGTTAGGTGAATCTAAAGTTGTAGTACGTCCCAAACCCATTTCAAATATAGGACAGATTAATTCATTTTCCTTCCCATCCCATAATAGTGGCCTGACAGAAAAAAGAGACCTACTCGTTTCTTGACATACTTACTGAAGTCTATCTTGCTCTTTTACACAAAATATTCGGCATGACTTTTAAATGACATGCATACAGAATGACAAGGCATGTATAAATCACAAAATAGTCAATAGAAGAAGAATAAGTAATGACTCAGATAATGCAATCATCAGACAGGGATTTTTAAATAGTTTAAATAATTTAAAAGTTTAAATAATTATGAAACTTCTAGAAATAAAAAGTGTGTCAGAAGTGAAGAGTTTATTTGATCCACTCAAGAGAAAATTAAGAGTAAAGATATAAAGATCACTCAACATAAAATCTATTCAATAGAAATTATCGAAACTGAAACACAAAGAATAGAGAAGAGGGAAAAGAGTGGAGTAGCATCCAAAAACTGTGTGGTCTTACCAAATGGAGAAGATAGACAAAATGGGTAGAAGGAATGTTTGAAGACCTAATAAAAGTTTTCTAATTTAGGAAAGGCATTAACCTGCAGATCCAAGAAACTCATCAAACCCCAAGTAGGATAAGCACAGCATTTTACATACATACCCACACATGCACACACACACTCACCCATACATACTCACACATCCCTAGGCACATCACAGGAAAAAAAAAAACTGGTAAGAAAAAAAAAAAAGCGATGGTAAAGAAGAGATCTAAGAACAGAGTGAGAAAACATTGCATACCAAAGAACAATGGAAAGGATAGCTAACTTCTAATAGAACATGATTAAGGCCAAAAGACAACTGAATTGCATCTTTAAAGTGATGAAAGAGGAAAAAACGTCCTAGAACTATATATCCAATGAAAATATACTTCAAATATAATTAATAAAAATGAAATAATTTTACATAGTTAAAAGCTGGCATTATTCATTGCTGGAATACCTCAGGTTCAAGAAATTCTTGAATAAGTGATACAGATTTATGAGAACTTGTGATAAAAACTCAGACCACATCAGCAGGAAGGAATGAAGAACAACAGAGAGGTTAAATATAAATATAATTATGAAATAGATAAAAAGATAGATTAAAAAGATAGATGATAGATGGATGATGATGACAGATAGATGATAGAATAGTGTAGTGTATATTTATTAAACAAAGTAAATAATAGATTGGGGATTTATAGTATATATAGAAGTTAACTAAATGTCATATAACAAAATAACAAAAGGCAGGAAAGATGTAAATGGAATTGCATGGTTATAGTTTGTAATAAAGTAGTATATATTGGCTGTAAAATATTGCTTGAAGATATACCATAATAAATTAAAGATATATATTGTAAGTATAGAGTAGCTAGTAAAATGATACAAAGAAATATGGTAAGAAGTTAATCAATGAAATAAAATAAGATATTGAAAATAATAAATTTACACAAAAGAACAGGAAGACAAAAAATTCAAATAAGATAAATACAAAACAAATATCAAAACTGTAGACTTAAACCCATGCACATTAAATGTAAATAGACTAAGTGCTCCTATTAAAAGGCAGAGATTATCAGAATGGATTAAGAACAATACACAACTAAACACTGTCTATAAGAAACTAAACATGAGAACATAGATAAATTAAAAGGAAAAATTTGAGAAAAGATATACCATGATAAAAACAGTAACCAAAGGAGCTGGAGTGACTGTACCAATATCATATAAAATAGAATTCAGACCAATAATAGTATCAGGGATAAAGAAAGATATTTCATGATGATAAAGGATTAATTCATCAAGAAGACCTAACAATTCTAAGGTCATATGGTAGCTCTATTTTTAATTTTTAAAGGAATCTCCACACTGTTTTCCAAAGTGGCTGCACCAACTTGCATTCCTACCAACAGTGTAAGATGGTTGGTTCCCCTTTCTCCACAGCCTCTCCAACACTTGTCATCTCCTGTCCTGTTAATTTTGGCCATTCTAACTGGTGTAAGGTGGCATCTCAATGTGGTTTTGATTTGAATTTCAGATATAGATGTAGTGAAAAGAAGGGCCATATGTACCCCAATGTTCATCGCAGCAATGGCCACAATTGCCAAACTGTGGAAAGAGCCAAGTTGCCCTTCAACAGATGAATGAATAAAGAAGATATGGCACATATATATATAATGGAATATTATGCCTCCATAAGAAAGGATGAATACCCAACTTTTGTAGCAACATGGAAAGGACAGGAGGAGATTATGCTGAGTGAAATTAGCCAAGTAGAGAAAGTCAAGTATCATATGGTTTCACTTACTTGTAGAGCACAAGGAGTAACAATGGGAGAAGGAAAGGAAATGTGAACTGGGGTAAATCAGAGAGGGGGATGAAGCATGAGAAACTTTAGATGCTGAAAAATGAACTGAGGGTTTTGGAAGGGACAGAGGTGAGGGAATGGGTGAACCTGGTGGTGAATATTGAGGGCATGAATTGCATGGAGCACTGGGTGTGGGGTATAAACAGTGAAACTTGGAATGCTGAAAAAATAAAATAAATTATTTAAAAGTTAAAAACCAAAGCAAAGGTTTGGTTTTTAGCACAAATTAGCACAAATACTAAAATTAAGAAAATTTTTCTAAAATAGAAAGTATTTGAAAACAGATATAGAAAGAGTACACAATGTACCTTATAATATCAATGCATAATAATCACCACAAAGATGTATTCTAATAACATTACGAAACTTTTTGTAAACATTTAAAATTTGTGTTACCATCTAGATAAAAAAATATTACATTACTTAGAATGAAATATCATTTCATCATCAGAATTTTATATCACAAGAAAATGGAGTGACTCATTTAAGATACTCAGTGGAAGAAAAGGCAAGGCAATTGGTTTATATTATCAACATCAAGAATCAAAGAATTGTGTTTTCATGAGTACTTCCTGAGAAACTTACTAGAGAATGAGCTCAGACTATGAAAAAGACTAAAGAGAAATAGACACAAAGACTAGTAGTAATCATTACATGTATTTGCGCTCAAATATACATACCCTTTAGAACTGAAATTAAATAAGGGTTAAGCCTGAGAAAGTATGGTATGGAGTGGATGGATGTGTACTCTAATGATGTGGATGTAATATAATGATTGAAAAAAGAGTGAAACTAATAATACATCTGAAACTAATGATACACTATATGTTAATTAGTTGAATTTAAATAAAATAAGATAAAAAATAAAGTGAATAATGGGAATGACATAGTCAAAGACTTTTTAACTGTTTTAAGTAATAATAATTGATCGAGATAGTATAAGATCATTATTCTGAAACTGCTGTTTGTAGAATAGAACAAATAAATTATTATGGGACATACTTATTCTATCATTCCTGGTATTTCTGATAACCAGGATTTTAAGTATGGGTGGAAGGAGACATACAAAGTAATTTAGAAGAGACTGAGGAAATACCATGTAGTTGTGGACCTGAACTGGAAAAATCAGCATGAATATATGAACTCACTATATGGGTATGTGGAGAAGATTATCTCTAGTGATATATTTTTCTTATATAATTGGAAAGATACATGCTTATATATATAATCTATATACATTCCAGTAGCAATAAGCATCTCTAATGACCACACTGTCACCTTCAAATAGTCTTTCCCAATTAAAACAAACATACAAACAAGGTTTCTCAGGGAAATTTGCAAGATGACCCTAGAATACCTTGCCATACCAGAGTCGAAAGGACTGAGGAACCAGTGTGAAAATGCTCTCAGTAGCCAAAGAGGGGACAATTTGAGCTTCAATAAGGAGAAGAATTGCAATGAATTGAAACCCATAAAATCTTCCTAAATCCACAGATTTATGGGGCCCCTGAGTGACTCAGTCAGTTAAGCGTCTGCCTTCGGCTCAGGTCATGATCCCGGGGTCCTAGGATCGAACCCTGCATCGGGCTCCCTGCTGGATGGGAAGCCTGCTTCTCCCTCTTCCTCTGCCCCCTGCTCAAGCTCTCGTGCTCTCTTCTCTATCTCAAATAAATAAATAAAATATTTAAAAATAAAAATAAATAAATCCACAGATTTAAAACAATATTTATAATTTGTTACCTGCAGAGGGTGACAGGAAACCAACCCATTTTCTTGAAAACTGCGTAGAGTGTGATTTGAGCATTTATCCTGCCTGTGCTATATGAATTACACCACTGAGTAACAAAACACTGGATGAGAAAAAGTGTTTCCTTACACAAGTAGTCAAGCTATTTGATGACAAATTAAATTATAAATTAAGATGCCACCAACCTCCCAGTGAATGAGTTTAGGTATCGAGCAACAATGGTTACTCACGTCAAAAAAGGAGCGAGAACTAGACATCAATGCGGTGATAAATGAACCTATAGATTGAACACCACCCAGAGTCTTGCCAAAAGGGATCACAGCTGAGTCTGATCAAGCCTCAGATTCTAGCTGCTAATTTGTAGGAAATGCAGTAGACAGAGGAGCATGTTGAATTATACCAGGAGTATGCATTTAACAAAATCTAGACTGTAGGTCAAATGCCCAGATTCATCAATACAAACTGTAAGGAAAAGAGGAAGGGAGGAAGGAACTGTAGGTTAAAGGGAGTGAGAAAAACAAAAAGGGAGTGTAGGGAGACCAAGATTTAAAAATGTACAAGATTTAACTATAGCGTTAGGGATGCACTTGAATGATAAAACCATAAAGTAATACAAGGACATGATTACTGTAAAATTAGTTCTGTAAAATTAGTTATTTATAGAGGGAGAATGTTATTTATAGAGGGAGAATGGTACTGTATCTGGAATGAAGTTTGTGTGTGTTTATTTATATGACTGTTATTCTACCTATCTGTAATGTTTCAAATGAGATGTCTTTCAAGAAAAATATCTCCACCATTAAGGAAGAATCTACAAATGATCAAAACCAATTTTTCTGTGCTAGACTGAAATGGCAGAGATCAGTCTCCACATCAATAAAGTGAGAATCAAAGCCAAGGCAGTCTAGAAGCTCAGGCCAGGAGCCTTAGTATTAATCCGAGAACAATTGAAGCCACCTTTTATTCCTGGTACTCCACCCTGACATGTACTCCATTAGGACCTGGCTCTCCCTTTGTCCCCAGCAATTAGCACAGTTTACACTTGAGCAATCATTGTTTTGACCTGTCGTAAGTCTCGGCATCCGGACTCTATCACCCACCATCTGTGCACTTGCGGGGAGGACCACTCAGTGTCTCTCCAGAAAACACCGGAAGTGGGTCTTGGCCACGGGCCTATACTGTGACAGGCGGCCAAGGGATAGGGACTTCTGTCACTCATGGTCTCGAGGACCAGAGCTGATCAAAACCAGCTACATACAGATTTGTCCAGAATACACTCTGCTTTACTATGAGAGAAGGCAAAGTAGGAGAAAAGGGAAGGAAAGGGGAGACACATGAGGGAATGCAGCAAAAAATCTGTGAGGACAAAAAGGAGAAAGAAAATGTAAAGAGTAAAAGGGCCAAGAGAAAATAAGCAAGAAGGAGAAGAGAGGGAGAAGGAGAAGTTAGAAATGGAGAGTGCACGGTCAAAGAGAAGCTGCATTCTTTCTGAAAAGAGCTGGTTACTGCCAGTTAAGCTGTGCACTGAACCATGCTTAAATACTTTCAGAATTAAATACACACACTCTTGAAGGGGGTTTATTCTTCAACCATATCCAAATATTTATTTGTAGAAAGAGTTTTCATAGCAACTGGGAAACAACACAAATCCCCCCCAGTTCCACCAAAGAACAGCTTCACAGTGTCATTTTTATATTCCGGGGAGCCAGGGGTCAGACTGGGACAGTGACATCCACATGCTGAGGAGGTGGCCCCAAAAGTGGGCAGGAAAGTGCTTGGTCAGCCCCAGGGCAGACGCACAAGCCTCAGGCTTCTCAGTGCAGGCGCCAGCCATTGGAGAAAACTGTTGGGAATAAATCCTTGGCTACCGATCGGGTCTGGGACAGGAGACTCCTCAAGCCTCCACAATGCTTCAGGGTCCTTAAATGTCCCCCAGCTGCATGCACACTCTCACCAACCTGGCTTATCTTGACCAGTTTTGGAATTTTTCAGAATCTGCCAAGAGTGGAGAGAAGCTATACCAAAGGACCTTGTGTCTAAGCACCTCCCTGGAGGGAGACGATCAGGGGCCGGGTGTGAGTAGTGAAGAGAAAGGTTTGTTACTAATGATAAAGTGGTGAGCTTTGTAAGAGAATTAGATTTTTTTTTAGATATAAATTAGAGAAGATCCATTATTACCTCTATAACAATGTTCCATTTCATTATTTAGTCCCGGATGGGATGAAAAAGGACAGAATACACTGGACAGGGGAAGGTATCACATACCTTGAGCATATCCACTGCCTATTTTTTCTATCATCGAGCTCTTAATCAGGATCTCCTCTTAGGAATTTACCCGGCATGTGAATGTATCTTATATAGAAAGTAATAAAATATAAATATAAATGCCATGACAGTAGGAAATTCTGTCTAATTGACTCACTGCTTTATCTCTAGTGCTTAGAACGCATAGCAAGCACTCAGTACATATTTACTGACAAATTAAATGAACAAATTGCATATCTGATTCCTGGTTGCAGAGCTGCTTTGGGGGGCCACTCCATGGAAATCTTTAAAATAGAACTTGTCTGAAAGTGACCTTGCCTCAATTTCAAGGTCGTTAGATGGTCTGCATTTTGTGGTCTGCTTCTGCTCCCTTGAACACTTACCTTGAAACCTCCTTTGGCCTTGGGGTGTTGCCTAACCTTGCATCCTGAGTGCTGGCCCAGATTTGATTCCTGACTCTGTCTTGATCTGCTTCGGTGAAATCTATGGGGCTGGACTGCTCCTTCCATATTCTCTCCTCTCTTTCCTAACTTTTGCCTTGGCTCAGAGATCGTCTCCTCAGTACACAAAGGTCAACGGCAGGGGCCTTGGAGAAAGAGAAGCACATATTGGGAGAAGAGTCTCTGGTATCTCAGAAAGAGTTAAGAGAGGAGAATTAACTAACTTTTACTGAGGAGCCTACCCTGTGTCCAGCATGTTCCAAAAAAATCTATGTGAACTGAATCAATATTATGAAGTAGGTTTATTATCCCCATTTTTAGATAAGGAAACTGAGGCACAGAAAAGTTAAGTAAGTGGCCCAAGGACTCACAGCTAACCAAAGGGTAGTTTGCCACAGCACTGGAACTCATAACCACTACAGTACACCAATGGTGGTTCTGTGAGTGGTTTTTGCCTAGATGGGATGGGCAGATGAACAGGAGCATGACAGGATGGAGTACAGGAAGACCAAGGAGAGAGAACGTAGAGCTTGACCTTTCTTTCACAATTCAAAACAAGTACCACTACTACAACAGCATCTATTCATTGAGGGTTTGCTGTATGTAAGCTAGATGTAGACTAGGATCTTAATTTGTCTTCAGGATAAGCCCATGAGGTGTGAAATTGGCTTTCAAGGTGTTCAGCAACTTCGTAGATCCAGTTCTGGCAAAAAGTAAGACTAATTCTAGGGTCTTGTCCCAGACCTATGGTCTTAGCCACCATGTCAGATAACATCTTCCAACACAGGGCATCCACACACATCCATGGGGGCCTTGGTATGTGCCTCAGCCTTTACCCACATCCCTCATAGCTGACATTGTATAGAGACAGGGTGCTAGGCTCTTAGTTCTATGTATTGTTTTAGCATGTGTCATGGTGAATAAAGAAGAGGGTTATTTCACACTCCAAATCTAAGAATTCTTCTCAAATCTACCAAACAGAATAATAAAATGGATTGAGCTCAAAATAAATCACAACATAAAATTACTGAAAGTGGATATACAGCACAGGACTATAATACCTTATTATTTAACAATAATACAACTGCCAAAATGTTGCTTTATATGCCAGTCCCTTGAGATTTAGCGGTTTGACCAGATATTTCTGGATATCTCTGATTTTCCCTTTACAGCAAGTCTTTCACACTGTGTACATTTCCCGCCACTTGAGTTTTCTTTCCACATATTTTTGCTGATGCCATTTCATGTAAATAAAATTGTATTAAGTGCATACTGTATGTGGAACATGGGCTCAAAACCTAGCAAAGGTAAGCATACACATAAACAACAAATCTGCAGAGTGAGAAGTGTTATGAAAGAGGTGTTGGGATAGGTTTGAGGGGAAATCTACAAGGTGAGAGTTAATTTGTTCTTTGCACAGAGGTAGTTAGGCCCAGGAAGACAAAAACTGTAGTTTTCTACGATAGAAGGAGACCAAATTAGGAGGGCATAATTAAGAAGGATGACCTGGGGTGATAGGGGACCCCTATTCTGTAAGTTTAGGCTCTGGTACCTACAAACACACAATTCTGGATTCTCTGAGCCTTTTGTTTTCCCACCCATAAAACAAAAAATTGAATGGTCTCCCAGATCCTATACAACTGAAAATACTCTGACTGTGTTCTGAAATGACACCATTCTAAAATCAGCCCATGACCCATACAACCCATTATCCTGATTACCAACTCATGACATGGGCTATAAAAAAAATTTTAAAATAAAGGACCAAAACCTTGGGATGGAAGCTTTCCTGTGGCCTGTCTAAAGAGATTTGGCTAATGAACAAAGTCTGACAGCCATCAGCAGGCGGATTAAGTAGATTGTTCCTGTGTTGCCTATTTGGTTTCTGGATTAATGCGTGGTTTCTTTAGCTCATGACCATTTCCCTTTTTAGGTTGTCTTAGCACATCCAGTTGTTAATCCTGGCCTAATAGCACGAGTTTGCTTATGGCTGGAGTACAGATTAAACATGTAGGTCCATGGTGAGAGTAAGAAGGTATGACAATTCTCTAGGATTTCCCATATATTGTAAATTCTGGGAGGAAGAATGTCATTTCTTAAAGTGAAATTCTGACCATTGATCAGTGCCTTCCATTGAAATCTGTTAAATGAGTTTCTGTTGAGTGATGGGTACATGTAATGAGGAGAGTCTAATACGTGCTCAATGACATCTCAGGTACACCAAATAAGTCCACCATAAGCCAGAGGAGATGAGTTAGAAAAAAATGCTCCCTTAAGTTTCCAGGCATGGAACTTCAGACCCGACCCATCCCTTAGCCATTTTTCTTCTGTGTCTCTGTCAGACTTCTGATTCCACTAGCAGTAGCCTCTCTCTACAGAATGCCAAATGCATCTTCCAAAGCCATGGATCTGAATCAACCAAGAGGGTGCCTTTCCCTTCAGGCCTCATGGGTCTTTGCCATGGACACATCTCTGCACCGCAAACAATAATAAGCAACAGAGCAAGAGAGAGAGAGTGCTGAGCCTGCCAATGCTCAAGGCGGTGCATCCTTGGCCTTGTGTCTCTGATAGCATAATGGATGAATTATTAATTATGATTTATCACTAGAATAAAGGGAAATTGTAGGTGATTCTCTGCAAAGACAAGAGTACAAAAGACTGCGCCTGGGGCTCAGACTTTTTCAGTGACAGATGAACATTTGGAATAGAATAATAGAGATGATGTTTAGTATTTTCACCTCATCTTTTAGCCAAGAACTTAATAAGCACTAATTTACTAATTTCCAAAATACCTCATGAGAAAGGAAATATTATTTCTACATCTTTCTCCCCACCATTTTGAAGGATGAGAAATTAAGGCATTAAAAGTCTATCCCATAGACTTTTAAAAGCATTCCTACTTCCCATTTCCTTTTTGGTAATTTGGGGAGAGAAACAAAACATGAGAGACTGTGGACTCAGAAACAAACTGAGGGTCTTGGAGGAAAGGGACTGGGGGGATGGGAGAGCCTGGTGGTGGGTACTGAGGGCACACATTGCATGGAGCACTGTGTGTGAGGCATAAACAATGAATCTTGGAACACTGAAAAAATAATTTAAAAAAAAGAATTCCTAAATAAATGTTTGTTCTTTCAAGCATTATTTAATTGAAGTGCAGCTTCACAACTCAAACTCTTTCTTCTTCTAAATAAAGGGAAATGTTCATCATACCAGGAAATGTTTAAGAAATGGAAGCATTTGTTTTGATTCTGACTGTCAGAGCAAGAATTTTTGGAGATTCTTAGGAACTCAAATAAATATTCCAGCAGCTTCTCATTCATTATTTGCCTAAAAGTCCAATTTGTTAGAAACAATTTCACCATCTTTAAAGCCCCAAGTATTGTTGGTAAATGCTGCTATATTCTTTTCTTAGTAACTACCCTCTACACTTCCTAGAATTGAAAAGTAAAGAGCATTTGAACTCTATAGAGATACTCAATTATTAAATGTTTTAGTTTAAGGTCATTCATTGTGTGGTTGATACATGTTGGCTGGTGTGGAAGGGATTAAGAGGAAGCAAGGAATTTGTGGCTAGGAGAAGATGGAGAAGTTCATAATTCAATTTAGTGTTGTTGTTATTATTATTGACATCATCATCACTATTAATCCATTACATTAGTATACCACAGCACAATTTGCAAGTGCCTTCTTAAACATTGATTGATTAAATTCTGTTTTAAATTGATTAAAATATGATTAAATTCTGTAGGCTTTGTGCCTCCATAAGAGACTACTTAAATACCAATAATTTATTTGGGGGCCTGAGGGGGTCAATATATAAACTCCTCTTTTTCAAGTTTGAATTCTGAACAAACTAAAGTAGGGGAATAAACATTTAGAGAATAAGATCTTCCCCTTTGTTATTGATATAGTTATTAAGGAACATGGCTTAGAAATGTGGGGACAGTGGGCTTCCTAATACTGAACCCTAAGTTAGGCAGTCACCTCCCTACTGGCACAAGCAGCATTGGACACATAGGTCTACTTCACAGTGGTAGATTTTTCAGGATTTTTCAGGATATGAACTCTCTGCAAGCACATCTCAAAGACGGAAGAAAGAAGTCATAGGTTAAATTGCTCATCCCAAACTCATCAACTAGAAAATCTCCTCTCCAGTTTTTGGAGAAATGAATAAGCAGTTAGAAGGAGGCCTGGAATGTTCTGCTAATGGATATCTCTCCAAATGGAAGAAAGTTTAAGAGGAGGGAATACTTACTTCCTCCCAACACATGGCTCCCTCTATCTGAATTTTCCACCATTTTATTTTTGGTGGGATATTTGGAGACAGTTTTGTAGGGAGTTTTGTTTGTTTGTGTTTTCTGTCACGTGTTATGTTGGCTGTTGTGTTGGCTAGTGGAAGACAGATAGTCAACCATAATCAGTACAAGCTGAGGCAGGAGATCCTGGCAGGCAATCCTAGATTCTCACAGGAAATAAACCCCTGTCCACCTCCCAATACTAACAGAGCCACCTTAATATGCCTCATTTTTAGAAATAGCTGTTTTGATCCCGAGGCATTTATTATTTGGCCCATCTCAAAGAAGTTCTTCATCTGAAGGAGAATTGAGTTAGTTATTCGTGATACAGAAGAGAGAGCTGGCTTTTTTTTTCTCTTGTTCTCTATCCCCTTTATACCTACAATTCAACACCCCTTAAGGGCTGAAGGGGCCCACTCCTGAATAACTCCTCTGTTGAAAAATTCTGTCTTTGTCTCAACCTAGACTTTTAAGTGTCTTTTCATCCCCAATCCTTTCCTTCTCAGGATCAACCCTCTAAACCTCATTTTCTCAGGAATTTTTATCTATCTCTGTGAAACTGGCAGTTTTGTACTCCAAAGATTTGGGTTATATTGAAGTGCCCCTCCAAAGTTACAGCTCTGAGTATCCTGAAAGTCCAGGAAACTGACCACGGCAGGTATTCTAAGTCATATAAACATTAGGCCAACTGCAAAGAGGTCTTTGACAAAGAGTGAGAGCAGAAACACAGCAGGGGGAGTCGGAGAGGGAGAAGCAGGCTTCCCGCTGAGCAGGGAGCCTGATACGGGGCTCGATCCCGGGACCTTGGGGTCAAAACTGAGCCAAAGGCAGACACTTAGCTACTGAGCCACCCCAGGTGCCCCCTACATTTTTTTTTTTCCTTAGGAAACAAGGGTTCCTTTTTCATTGCTAGAAGGGACAATAACAATTACCAGAAAAGTGTCAGACAAGTGGGGGTCAAGGTTTAGAAACTGGACTGATCAATAGGAATGCCAAGAAGGACTCTAACTACAGAATGAAGTTGCATATTTTCTCTCTTCATTTAAGGCCCCAGTTATCTCTGGATAGAGCCTCAGTTATGTAGAAGGATAAAAGATCAACAAGGGCAGCAAGTACAGATTCCAAGCAGAGGGGATTTTTCTCTCCTATTAAAAGCCAAAGCTAAATTCTAAAAGCCAAGCTTGGGTTTCTCTCATTTTGTTTCCTTGAGGTAAACCCAAGCTCATAGGTCCTATTTTGATGCAAACATTGGCCTTTTGGTCATGAGAAACAGCAGCAAAACATGCATTACAGGTAAGGAATGGGACAGTTTACCTAGGAAAGACACAAGAGAAGGGGGATGCTGTATGGCACTGGTATATTAATACCACCTGCTCAGTGGGCTGGAGCAAGTCCACCAACCATTTGCTGCCTGTCTACAGTGACATAACTGCAGAACTTTCTGTAGTGAACAGCTGGGAACTTCTCAGCATCTTGACAGAGTCATTTTATGACTGTTGACTCCAATAATAAAATATTTGGCTCATATTTTGTGTGATCACTTTTCTTCATTTTTCTTGCGGTTCATTTTATTGTAATTTTATTATTATTATTTTAAAGATTTTATTTATCTACCAGACTGAGAGAAACATAGTTAGAGAGGGAACACAAGCAAGGGGAGTAAGAGAGGGAGAAGCAGGCTTCCTGCTGAGCGGGGAGCCTGATGCCAGGCTTGATCCTGGGACTCCGGGACCATGACCTGAGCTGAAGGCAGGCGCTTAACAACTAAGCCACCCCAGGCACCCCACATTTTATTGTAATTTTAAATAAAAGTATCAGTCCATGAAATACTGGACATTAAGAAAAGACTTTCATTTACCGCAGATAAAATACTCTTCTATGGCACAGTTTCCCAAACTGTGTTCTGAGGAATTTCATGGAATACTGAAAAATGTTTTGAGGAGCTAGATGATTGGGAGCACTAGTTTTCACAAAGTTAGGTTTCTTTACTGTAGGACTTTCTTAACCTTGAACGTGTTATGAATTTAATCTCTAGAGTTAATTATTAATCTTCAAGAGCAAACTATACTATTTTTTTTAAATTTTATTTGGGTTTTGAAATCTTTTTACATCATGTAAAGTAGTGTTCTGTGAAACATAGAGAGATGCTTTATAGGGTATAGACTAACCTTGTAGAAGGGAAAAATAGTATTTTCCCCTTTACACCTGACTCCATCTGCTACTAGCATGAAGTAATTGACTAGTAGATTCTACTTGTTTGAAATCATCAAAGCCGCCATTTTTGAACTTAATATGCTCCATTATCACTCAATCTTTCTCCTTTTACTCAGAGAGATATAGTGGAAATTCATCCATCAAACCTTTCCAAAAATGAGTTACAATGAAAACATGTGCTCAGATTCAAATGATTCATGTATGACATTCCTTGAACATCTCTAGAGCCCCTAGGAAAATTGTGCTTAGAAGCCCTGGATGGGCTTCTGATTTCTGAAGGACTGGAAAAGTCAACTAGTCAACAGAATTTTGTGAAGTATCTCAACTCCCTTATTCAAATAACACTGACTGTGGAATATAAAAGGATATCTTTAGCAAGTTCTTTGATCTTGATTTCAGTATAGGATTTATTTCCATTTCAAATTATGGAACATTATTACTATTGTAACAAGTTTTTTAAGGTATTTTGCATTTTTCATTTATTTTTAAAGATCTATTTATTTGGGAGGGAGAGAGCATAAGCAGGGGGAGGGGCAGAGGAAGAGGGAGAAGCTGACCCCCACTGAGCAGGGAGGTTGATGCAAGACTCGATTCCAGGGCTCTGGGATCATGACCAGAGCCGAAGACAGAAGCTTAACCGACTGATCCACCCAGATGCCCTATTTTGCATTTTTTAAAGTTTGAGTATAGTTTGCACACAGTATTACATTAGTTTCAGGTTTGCAACATCATGATTCAATGTTCTGTGTGTTATGCTACACTCACCACAAGTGTAGCTACCACATGTCACCATGCAACGCTATTATAATACCATTGAATATATTCCCCATGCCATACCTTTTATTCCTGTGACTTACTCATTCTATAGTAAGCAGTTTTATGTACATCCTTGTGTGCAGTCTTTCTTTTTTTTTTTGCCTTATGCCAACTTTGATGCAGACTTCAATATCTCTTCACTTTCTCACCCCCAGATCTCTAATCACTACCAGTTACTTATCCAAATATTCATTATTTCCTTTCTTCCACTGTTCCCAGTTTAAAGCTGGACACAAGGTTTCCGCTAATAAAATCTGAATTTCTTAGTCTTCCCTACAGTAGTAAACTCTGTTCAATGGCAGGTCTGTGTAATTTCTGAAAAATCTCCTGAAATAATTTCTTGTGTGTGCCCTGTGTTCCTTTTTTATTTATAAATGTGATAGCTGAAATTCAGCAGTCACCTTGAACTCAGAGAACATGGCAATCCTGGTTATGCTACATGGAAAGCTGAAGTTGGCCTGAACCTGATGTCCAGAGCTGTAATACCAGTCCTGAAATGTTTGGTTCTGACCTTCATCACCTAGTAGAAAAATAAACCTGTTTTACTTAAGTCATTGTAGTTTTTTCTATTGTTTGTTTTATGTTGTTTGTTTTTTCATGTCAGTTGCAGCAAAACCTAATTGTACCTGATAAATCTACCAATAAATATCCCAGACTTTTTCAAGGGCCTCTGTATGTGTGTCTTAGGATAATTTTCAACACCCAGCCAGGCTGTTTACAGTTTCTGCCTTACAGGCTTCATTTTTACAGGATTCACAGTTTACAGCCCTCACTTCCTGCTTATACACAGCTTCAAGATCAACTAGAGGTGAAAGCTTAAGGCCACTTCACATCTTCCTGTACAGATACAGGGCCCTGTGCATCCGTATGGACTTCTAGGTATTCAAGAAGATGTTGGAGCTTTTCAAAGCCCTATTGACTTCTCATTTCCCAACTTTTCCTTTTAAGCTGTGGGCTAGTCTTTGCACCAACCATTACCAATCAGCTCATGCAGCCACAAAGTTGAAACATTTGCCTGTAATTGTTTAAATCAATGCTCCTTCACCCTTCCCAAGGAAAAAGTTTCTTCACACTGAATGAGCTTGAGTCATACTGAAAGACCTTATGAGTTGGATCATGTAAGGATTCACAAGAGGGGTGAAAATATGACAATTCTTTAGGAATGAATTTTTTTCAAAAATCTCCAGATCTGTCTCCCACAGATGGATGCAATGCTGCATTGGACTTGTGAGACATTATTTTTTGAAATTATAGTTGAACTGGAGAGCAGAGAATGGAAGTAAAGCGAGTTTAAAAACACAATTCTTGCTGTTCTTACTGAGATTCAGCTGTTTTTCTTGAATAAACATTTCTGAGTTTACTATAAACCATAACTTAATTTCCAGAGTTCTAAAAATGTTGGTTCTGACAACTTTTGCTAATTGTTGCTTTTTTTATGGAGTGATGAATTCTTGGAGGTTCTAGCTCTTCTATTTTTGCTGACATCATCCCCCATTCCCTTTTTAATATAAAGCAAATGAGGCCTAGCTAGTAAGTGTCCAGGACAGCTAAACTTGGATTGTCTTCAGTTTTGAAGGTCCTCTCATTCCAGTTCAAATCAGCCTCTGATATCCTAAATGTATTGGAGGCCCATTATGGGACTAAGGAGTTGGCTACAGTAAAGAGAGTATAGGATTTGAAGAACACAAACTGAGATGATTTAGGTTGAGCGTGAAAGGATATTCTAAACTGAGGAATATCCAAGTTTCATTGGTCCTGAGCAAAGCCCTCCCATCACCCTATTTCTCTTGATATAATACTTCCATTCTTTGAACACTACCATCACCACCATACATGCTCCCTCTAGGAACCAGGTCAAAATTAGATTCCATGTGCGAACAAGGGAGAAAAGAGTAAGGTTAATCATTATCTGTTTGGTTTCCTGTATTTTTCTGTTGCCCCTCTAAATCCAGAGACCACACTGATTTGAGTGCTGTTTCCTCATTAAATTAAAAAACACAGTTCTTTGCCTGTGTTAATTACCTCCAGTCTATGGCCTTGAATCTGAATGTAAAGGATGATGGTTATTAAATCTGTTTCACTGGCTCTGATTCTCCCCTGAATTCGACTATGTATCCAATTCACTTGGATGTTTAATGGACAATGAAAACTTATTACGGTCCAAACTCAAATTCTTGATTTTTGCCCTCAAATCTGCTGCTTCTTCTCAGTGTTGTCATCTGCATAAATGGCACTATAATTCACTCTTTAATAACAGCAAAAAAAGGTGTTACATTATTTTGGAGTCTTCTCTCTCTTTGATACCCTACACATATCCTATTGGGTTCACCTTATATATAACATACTTTCCAGAGTAAACAATGTTAGATGCCAGGATAACCACTTTATTTTTTTATTATTCAAGTATAGTTAACGTACAATTCTATATTAGTTTCAAGTGTATACTATAATGATTCAACAATTCTATACATTACTCAGTGCTCACCACAGTAAGTATACTTTTAATCCCTTTCACTTATTTCATTCATCCCTCTACTCACCTCCTCTCTAGTAACCACCAGTTTGTTTTCTATACTTAAGAATCTAGAACATAAGAGACTTTGGACTCAGAAACAAACTTAGGGTCTTGGAAGGGAGGGGTGAGGGGATGGGTGAGCCTGGTGGTGGTTATTGAGGGCACATATTGAATGGAGCACTGGGTGTGGGGCATAAACAATAAATCTTGGAACACTGAAAAAGTAAAATAATGTAATAGAAAAAGAAAACACTAAAAAACAAAACAAAAAAGAGTCTGGGTTTCTTCCTCTCTTTCTCTCTTTCTTTTTTCTTTGTTTTGTTTCTTAAATTCCACACAAGAGTGAAATCATACAGTATTTGTCTTTTTCTAACTGACTTATTTCACTTAGCATTATAGCTTCTAGATGCATCTACATTGTTACAAATGGCAAGGTTTTATTCTTTTTATGGTTGAGTAATATTCCAGTGTGTGTGTGTGTGTGTGTGTGTGTGTGTGTGTGTGTGTGTAATTGGTATATATTGGTATATACATATATGTGGTATGTGCTATACACACACATGATATATACATATATAGATATAGTTAGTATATGTATTGGTATATGTATGTTACATGATATGTGTATGTGAGTGTGTATTATACCATATATTTTTTAGCCATTCATCAATAAATGGACACTTGGGTTGCTTCCATGTCTTGTCTATTGTAAATAATTCTTCAGTAAACATAGGGTTGCATATATTTTTGAATTTGTATTTTCATTTTCTTCTTGACAGAATACCTTAAATCTCAGATTTTAATATGAGAAAAGTTGGTTCAAACAGTTGGGAGACCTTTGCCCATTCTTTGGTACACATGATGCCCAGACTGTTGTCGTCAGGGAAGACAGATATAGGAGAGACAGACTAGCTTTTAACTGCCTTACCTGGATGTGACACATACAAGTTCTGTTTATTGGTCATAACTAGTCATCTGGCCCTAATGTAACAGAAGAATGGTTGAGAAATAAAGGGAAATAAGTGAAATATTTGCAACACTATCTCAATCCAAAATTTTTCTTACTGCTTCCCTTGCTATCACCTTAGTCCAAGCTACTATCATCTTTGCCTAAAATATTGCAGCAGTTTTCTTTTTTTAATAATAATTTATTTTATTTTTTCAATGTTCCAAGAGTCATTGTTTATGCCCCACACCCAGTGCTCCATGAAATCAGTACCCACCACCAGGCTCACCTATCCCTCCACCGCCTCCCTTTCTCCCTCTCTAGTTTACCCCAGTTCACATTTTTCTAATGGATCTTCCTGCTCCTGATCGTGCCCCAGTATGATTATTTCTTCTTCCATTCTTGCCATCTCCTACTTTCTGTCCTCTAACAGCTGAAATAATTCTGTTAAATACAAAATAGTGTCACTGCTTTGCTCCAAACTCTCAAAAATCAAATTGCTTATCATAATCTCCAGGACTGTGCACAATTTTAGCCATACTTCTCTGATCTCCTTTTCTACTACTTCTCACCTGATTCACTCTGCATTAGTCACACTGCCTCCATGCTCCTCTTGAGCGCACTAATCTCATTCTTGTTTACGACCTTTACACTCATTGCTCCCCTGCCAAGAATGCTCTTTCTTCAAGTTTTCATATGGCTCCTCTCTTCATGAAAGCTTTTTGGAGAGGTTATCTTTGATCATTTTGTATAAAATAGTAACCTTTTAACCCCATATCACTACCCACTAACCCTTTACTCTACTTTTTCATAGCACTTGTCCTCTTCTGACATTTTATTACTTGTTTATTCACTTCATTGTCTATTATCTGTCTACTCTACTCGAATACAAGCTCCATGAGTACAAAAACCTTGCCTATCCTGTTTATTGTCTTTTCCTAGTACTTAAACCAGAATCACTCACAGTAGGTTCACAATAAGTATTTGTTCAATAAATTAATTAATTAAAATATATAAACTAAAAATATTTTTGGCAGTAAGAAAAAAAACCTGAGCTTATCAACTCATGGCTCTAATTCTACCTTGGCCATTCCACAGGCCACAGAACTGGCTTTCTGAACAGTCCTGCCTGTGGCTCCTTGAGGTTTCCTTAAAGCTGGTCAGAATCTTTTGGGGGAATACCTTCCTTATTGACCCCAGCTCTAGTCACTTTGGTTAATCAAACCAGCCCACACCAGTCACAGAAGAAATGGGGAACTAAAATAAAACCCACATCTTAAAGGCAATCAAGAGAATCTATTCCAGACCTTCAAGACAGACTTTGCAAAGGAACATGTAGTCTCCTTGACTGAACAGTACATCTTTGGAACTGGGCCAATGTTTGGATGGAGAGGTGAGTCTTGAAAATGTAAAATTCGTTCTGCATTGGTAATGGAATGGTAAATTAGTGGGGACACAGTGAAGGGCCTTTGACTGTTCTGTTGTGGCTCCCTCAGTGAGCTTGGCCTATAAAATTTAGACCACGTGTGGAGACCAGGCATATTCCATTTCTTCCATTTCACACTCGAGCTGTGATATCCATTCTATTTGTCGTTAACTCCTGGACAGTCTTACTCTAACTATGCTTTCCAGTAGGGGAATTTCTTGCAAACAGATTGTAAAAGTATATAACAGCCAGAGTTTTCTTTCATTGTTCTTACTAATTCTAACAAAAAATTAATATTTCATTATTTTATTATCTTTATTTTTTAACATATACTGTTTTATTTGTTTCAGGGGTACAGGTCTGTGATTCATGAGTCTTACACAATTCTCTCTCTTAGACAATGTGCTGCTCTGTATTGGCTTGTAGTTGTGGTCACAGAAACAGCATAAGCTTGTGGTTTGGTGTGAATATCCAAAATACAATTTCTCTGGGACACATATCTGCTTTTTATCAGTGTTCCCAAGTTCAATCAATTAAGACTTGGGTTAATGAATAAATGGGCCCGTTCATTAGAAAATTCACAAAATAAAGGTTTGAAGAAATCCTACTCTAAAGAAATCTATGCAACTTCACTTAACTCAACGTTTCCTAAACTTGTTTTATGACTGAAACTATTTTATTTAGCCCAACAGAATGGTACTCAACCTCTCCAATTCTCCCTGTCTAGTTCTGCAAATCTGGGGGGCATTTTGGTCACAATATTTGGGAGTGCTATTGGTATTTAGAAGGTGAGGACCAGGGATGCTAAAAACCTGTATTATGACAGCCAGTCCTTTCCACTTAATGAAGAATTATCTCACTCAAAATGCCAGGAGTGCCCCATTGGGTACAACACCTTATTCACATTTTAAGAACACTAACCTCTTCATTGTGCAACTGTAGAAACAGACCCAGAGAGCAAAAATGACTTACATTAGGTCACACAACTGTGTCCATGGGCAGAGTCAACACTTTCCCCCCATTTGCTGTTCATCTCTTAACATCACTTTGTCTTTATTATGCTCATATATATATATAAAAGAATAAAAACTAAATTAAAGAAGAGAATTAAAGAGAACCTTTCTATGAGCTTCTAGAGGGTCTAAGTGCTTGTGGAAATATTGCCTGATGAGTGACTGAAAAAAATGAAGCAATACAAGTGGAAAAAGCAACTATTATAGGCCAAGCCCTTTGCACATATTAGCTCTTTTAAGTCCTGTCACAATCTTGTCACAATCTTATGACATACAGATCACTAACTCTATTTTTCATAGGAAGAAACTGAGGCTTAGAGAATTTAGCTGAGATTCTCAAGGTCACATTACTTACAACAAGTAATGCAGTGGGTATTCAACCTGGTTTTTTGTCTTTCTTCAAAATCTGAGTACTCTTTTTCAGGTCATACTGTTTCTCAATCACCAAACTGGGATCCTCATCTCAAAAATGGGAAGAAAAGTGCATTTCTGTATCACTGACATTTCTTTTATAAAAAAGTAGTAGAAATCAAGTCAAGTAAGGTTAAGCAAAAATTAACATTATTGGAATTCAATTGAACAACTTAGCTGTGCAAGGGGAAACAGGCAGCTTAAGTGTGTGGACACACTGCCCAGTGCTGTGCTGTTAAGGAGAATGACTCATCCCCAACTTGAAATCTCTGTTTCTTAGGTCAGTCCTTGAGAGAGGTAATAGCTCTGATTCAGCTTTAATCAGATATCCACTCCTGGCCCAATCCGTGAAGTCTGTGGGGTTAGGGTCACTGAGCAGAAACACTGCTTCTGATAAAGCCATTTCTGTGGACAGGGTTAGCCATCATGACCAGGTACATGGTCAATCCTTGGTCATATTGTGAGAGACTTGAAGTTTATTTTGCATCCCCCAAATACTCTTGATGAAATACTTTTCATTGCTTTAGTATCTAACTTCTTCAAAATGTTATCTGCCATCTTTATATCAGTTCCCTCCCACCAACATTCCCTTGAGACAGAATTCTTATACTTACTGTAAGATATTTGACTGATAAGGTTTAATAGTGCATTCCTCCAAGAGGTTTTGCATTTTAATAGGGCATAATGCAACACAATCATAAAACAACACAATATTTATGGGACCCACTGTGTGTGAGGAGTCCTGAATGAAGAGTTGTCCCTCTTCTTTAAAGGCTCAGATTTTGCCCTTTATAAACATAAAACTGATAGGCCTTAGCCAAAAGAAAAGGGAACCCTAACTGTGAGAAAGGAAGTGGCATTGAAGCAAGGGCTGGCTACTCAGACTGCACCAGGAGGTGACAATCATCTTACATGTTAGGCTCTCTGGGTTTTCCATGGTACAGAAAGTGGCCATAGCAAAGTCAAAAGACAATCTTATGAGTAGGGGCAGGGCTAGAGCCAGGACATCTAGTTAGACCCTGGGAAACAAAAGGAATACCATCCAACAGAATAAATCTTCTAGCCAGTACCCCTTAGGAAAATATTCCCTCTGGGGCTGTTGGGTCCACGTCATGGAACATTCCATGGTAAAGCCCTTGTCTCCCATGGGGTGCCTGCCAGGATATGTTTCAGTCATTCACATCCCCAGAGAGGCAAAGAAAAGTGAGGGAGTAAGTCCTCGTTATGATCAAATCTATGACATACCTCAGGGGAGATAGGAATAAGTTTTCTGGCACTAGTGGCCTTGCTTTTCTACTACACAGGTGGTCCTAAGAAAATCACAAATAGGCCCTGGATCGACATCTTCTTCCTGAACTCTATCTTGATCTCTGCCTATTCCCTTCCCCCGCCCCTCCTGATAATACTTGTCACCATGACCTTCTTCAGTGTTTCTGCGGAAGCCTCCTTTCTGGGCTTGTTCAATGTAGGACCATAATCTGGATACTTGGATATTTTCTAATTTCCCTCCATAAATGGTACCTTGCTACCATTGATACCTTGGTACCTTAATGCCCTGATCTGTTTACCTATAATAAAGTGATCTACTCTAAATTTTTTGTGACTGATACTCATATCTTTTCAGACTCAAGTATTTTATATTTGAACAAATACCCAACTCAGCTTTAATGGTGGTCACCATGACAGGCAGTGAGGAAGATATATGGGGGCAAAGGGCAGGGGTATTTCATGGTATGTTTCCCAACATACCATGGAAACAACTGCCACTACTTGCTTCTGTGAAAAGGGATCTCTAACTACTGGGTTGATGACAGAATTCTTGAAAGCCTCTGTGGCCTTGAAGGAGTTGAAAAGAGTAAAAATGCATTGTGCCACTTATGAAAATCAAGAAGCTCAATTCTGCACTTTTGATAACTTTAAAGAGATATATTTCTAAGTAACCCCCTAAGATATTTATAAATACCATTCTAAAAATTCTTAAAATATACTTTAAAATTTAATTCCATTGTGATTAAATCATATTTTTTTGTGATTTCAACCCTCTTAAATGTGTTAAGACTTGTTTCATGGCCTAGAATATGAGTTATTCTGATGAATGTTTGATGTGCACTAAATGTGTATTCTGCAGTTGTTGGACAGAATGTTTTATAAATGCTGATTAGGTCAAACTGGTTGATACTGTTATATATTCAGTATTTTTTTTATATTCAGTATTATTTATCTACTTGTTCTATCAATTACTAAGAGAAGGTTGTTGAAGTATATAGTTGTAACTGTGGATTTTTTCTATCCCTACTTTCAGTTCTTAGTTTTTCCTTCTTGTACTTTAAAACTTTATGGTTAGATGAATACACATTCAGGGTTGTTATGACTTCTTTAAAAAGATTTTTATTCTTTCATTCATTCATTTATTTGTTTGTTAGAGACTGAGAGAGAGAGAGGGAGAGAACACAGCAGGGGGAACCGCGGGCAGAGAGAGAAACAGGCTCCATACTGAGCAAGGAGCCCAATGCAGACCTGATCCTAGAACCCTGAGATCATGACCTGAGCCAAAGGCAGACTCAACCCAATGAGTCACCCAGGCATCCCTCAAGATTGTTATGACTTTTTAAGGAATTGATTATTTTATCATTATTAAATATCCTTCTTTGTCATTGGTTGTGATCCTTTAAATGAAATCAACTTACTGATATTATATGGCTACTATAGATTTCTCATGGTTGATGGCATGGAATACATTTTATATCCTTTTATTTTTTGCATGGCCTACATTTTATATCCTTTTATTTTAACTTAGCTGTGTCTCTATATTTAAATTGGGTTAAAAAAATTTTTTTTAAAAATCAGGTAATCTCTGCTCTTTAATTGGAGTATCTAAACCTTTTATATTTAATGTATTTAATGTTTAGGTTTAGACTGATTATCTTGCTATTTCTTTTCTATTTGTGCCATCTAGTCTGTTCCCTTTTTCTTCTTTTTGGGGGGAGTTTACTTCTTTTGGGTTTATCAAATATTTTTATTATTTCATTTCTTCTACATTGTTGGCATATGCCAATATATGTCAATGGTGTGTTGGCATATGATAATTGGAATTTGTCGATGTGCCTCTGTTTTAATTTTTAAAGGGTTTCTACAGAGTTCACAATAATTGTCTCAAATATTAGAGCCTGCCTTCAATTAATAAACCATTTAACATACAGTCTAAGAGTATTCTAAGAGTAAATTTCCAACCTCCTCCCATCGTTTTGTGCTATTGTCATACATTTTATTTCTATATGTTATATACAAAATAAACTATCAATTTTGATTTAAAAATCAAAATTTTTTATTTTTAATAATTTATTTTATTTTTTCAGTTTTCCAAGATAAAGAATAAATCTGTATTTTAATTTAAAATTTCTCAATTTAAAATGTTATCACCCAATTCAGAAAAATCAAAGGCAAAGTGCAGGGCCCATCTTGTACAGGTCAAACAACATGCATATGTGGTTGTATTAAATATATTCTTTACCACTTGTTTTTATCTTTTGTTGTTTTTACTGACTAATGTGAGGTATAGGATTTTACAGATCAGTACTCCCTCTTTAGTTTGCTGCATAGCGTTGCCTGGATAGGCATCCAATGGCTTGGTTAGCCTTTTCCTATATCTGAGGAACATATAGATGTTTTCAGGTTTGATCTGTAACAGATGTACAATGGCCATCCTTGTCCAGGTTTTTTCCATACATGTGTGTACATTTCCATAGGGAAGACTAGAAATAGAATAGCTGGTCAGAGGGTACGAACATTTGAAATTTAACTAGATACAGTTAAATCACTCTTCAGTGTGGCTATATTTAGCTACTTCTCCACCAGCTAGGACTAACAGTATTTCTATAGTGCTTATGGAGTTTTTAAAGCTTGATGTCAAGATTTTCACAGCTTTTAAGTGTTGCAACAATGTATAAAATATTGAATACTTCCTATGGACATATAAAAATCTCACTTTTGAAAAATAACCCTGTAGCCACCATTGTTGAAAATGCCATTTGTAGAAATTAGTGGGTTACTTTCCTAAATATTCTCTGTCAGGGACTAAGATAGGGGATTAGAAAAAATAACTTTCTTCAAGCAGATCTTGGGATTTATGTTTTACAGATAAGATCCCAAAGAGTCTAATTCTACCAAATTGGTGGCAATTTATCTAATTTGATTATTTTTATAATTTCAAAAATATGTAATAAATCCAATATTTCTCCTAACAGTGATCTTAGCTATCATGTAACTCATCCATCCCCCTTCCAGGTGGAAAAAAAAATGAAACCCATAGAGAAGTTACTTGTCCAACTGGTTCTTAACAAAATCATATTTGAAATCCAGATTTCTGATTCCCAGGCCAGGGAATTGATCTGGAGGAAAAACTAGCCCAAATACAGTCTTTGGGCTGGAAGCAGTCTTAAGAAAGACCTAGAAATCATACTTCTTAATATAGTCCTCCATGCAATGTAGAAATCTCCTCAGTAGAACATCTAATATTTCTTACAGCTTCTCTTTGAGTATTTTTTGAAGGCCATTCATTAATTTGTGAGAAAAAATATATCATTATTAGACAACTTTATCAGAAAATTTTATTTGTACTGAAATCTGCCTTCTTATAATTTCTTGAAATTCTTGAACCTTGCCATTTCTTGAAACATAGATGAATTGGATTCCAGGCTGCTCATCACTCCAGTCCCAGCTGACTGTATACTCCATTCGTCAATGTGCCTCTAAGAATGTCACTTGCAGAAGAGGACAAGGCAATAGTCCAGCTGTGGTCTGACCATTGCAGGATGCAGTGGGGCTGTTGTCTCCTTTGATCTGTTCTCTATATTTCTATTAATAGAGCCAAATAGTGCTTGGCTTTCTTGGTAGCTGCATTCCCAAGCTTATGGTCAATGGGATACTAAGTTTTGTTTTGTTTTCTTTTAATTGATGACCATTAAGCCAGTTCTCCTTCATCTTCTGTTTATGAAACTGATTGCAGTGATGTGTGTCAAAATGCTTCTAGATTTTAGTTAACCATTTCTACCTTTGGAGAATGTCTGAACTGTCATCTTGTTATCGAAAGTGTTCATCTTTCACTCTAATATACCTCACACAAATTTGATAAATAGCTCTTCTACATTTTTGTAGAAATCACTGAAGAGATAGGAAGGCATGATAGGGAAGGGTGCAGGTCACAGCACAAATTACTTTTGTCCAAGTTGATTGAGCACCACTGAGTCCATATGCAGTACTCAAATATAACCTTTATTTTTTATTTATCGGGGTTTTTGTTTTGTTTTGTTTTCTTCAATATGGCTATCATAAAACGCTGTTAGATACTTTTCTGAAATAAAGATACTCTGTGTAACCATGGCATTTACTGCCTCATAACCATTTTTAAAAGAGGAAACGGGGTTAGTTCCACATGGCCAATTCTCAGTGAACCCGTATGGGTTTTAGTGATCATCTCTTTGCAAATATTAACTTACAGATTGCCTGAAGGCAAGTAGCTAGGGCACCTAATACCAAAAACACGATGCCAAGGTCAGAGGGGAAAATTGATTTTTTTGGAAGCAGAAGGAACTAATGCTTTCCTAGCAACTTACTGTTTAAACCTCTGTTGATAGAGAATGACACACAGAACTGTTTTTAGGGGAGAGGGGGTGGGCAGATTGTGTTAAGTCAAAGGTTTTGAAGGTCTTGGGAGGAGAGAGTTAGTGGAGTCTTTGTGAATGATGCAGACACCCTCCAGGAGATCCCAGGACAAGCTGGGACTTGCACCAACTCCATCCTTCCTCAACACCAAACTCTCCCTCTCTCTCCCTCTCACTTGTCACCATTCTGCCTGAAGTACTTGGAGTCAACTCTAGCCTTTTTAATAAGATGGTTTGGAAGAGAGACAAGTTCAGTCCGAGAGATAAAAATAAAAATGTCAGTGATCAGAATTTCCACATATGGTCTCAAATGATAGATGAAATTTAAAGCTGGCAATAGTCCTGAGTTGGAAGGACGTAGGCAGCAGAGGCTGGAAGGAGGTTTAAGGTTTTGTTTTGTTTTTTTCCCAAGTGATAATGGATTGTCCCCAAACACAGCAAGTTCTTTCCTTTTTAAGGGCAGTGAAGGTTGCCATGCCTTGTGCATTTGCAGCTGACCTGTTCAGAGAGATTTTGGCGCCCCCTCCCCCACTTCTGTGAATAGGTTTTCCCAAAATTCCAGGAGGGAGTCCTCTACAGACTGTCCATCTGTTCTCAGGCATGCAGGGAATCTGGGTAACAATTACATTTGGGAGTCACCTGTTAGAGCTCCGGAAGAGAGACCACACTTCTGCACCAAGCCTTTGGAGATTTCTTTTTCTCCAAGACAGTTCTGCTTTGGGGTATGGTTAGAGATTAAAAGGAAAGAATAGAAGGGGGGGAGGGATTTGTAGCTCAGCTGAGAAAGGTCAGAGTCCAAGAGAGCCTGGGTTTTGCCCTGACATAAGAGATGAACACATTTCCAAGGCCAAAGCTCATGGGAACACTGTGATCTATATATTCTTAGAGCTCTGAATATGAATGCATGAGACCCAGGCTCTGCTAGGATTGTACTGTAACTTTGAGCTAATCATATGGCCTCGATTTAATCACCTGAAAAATAAAAGGGTGAAAAATACGATATTTTAAAAGCACTTTCTGCTTTGCAATTCCATTCCAAGTTCTAATTTGAAAAATTCTGAGACTAAATATGGTCTGGACCAGTGGTTCTCAAACTTGAATATGAATCAATTGAAGAGTTTGTCCAAACACAGATTTTTGGACTTGATCACCAGAGCTTCTGATTCACTGGCCCATGGCGGGGTCTGAGAATTTGTATTTTTAACAAGTTATTGCGTGATGCTGATGCTGTTGGTTGAGAGAGCACACTTTGAGAACTTCTATCTTTACCATAAAGACACCAGATGAAGTCCTGGAAGGTTAATGATCATGCTTCAGAAGTAATTATCTACACAAATCTGACTTAAGGACCTAGTCAGCAAGAGACAACTTCAGGAGCTGTACCCAGATTCAAAGGTTCTCAGTGATGTGAGAGTGGGGGACTGGAAAGAGAAGCAATCAGGGGTCTGAAACTGCACCTTAAAAGATCTCATCAGAATTTTAAGGAAACACCACAGAGGCATATTAAGAAGAGTTGATAGCGCAGTCCAGCTGCTGAGAAACACCTTCCAGCACTGCCCTCTTGAAAGTAGATCAGTATCATCTTCTTTCTACATAAAGGGCAGCTCATTGTAGTGCCTTTTCTTGCTAAAGGACGTCTGCAACCATTATCTCAACTCCTTGAAATAGCCCTGGGAGAAAGAGCACAAGAACAATTTTCCCACTTGAAAACAGGGTGGGGTACCTTTGCCTTTGTTGGCCCACCAAAGGTGAGACCTAGGAGTTGTGTTGCCAGCAAGACAAATGGCATGTATGGAGCCATGCAGTCTTTCATGGAAGTCTGATATAACCAGGAAATTGATGAGGTTCAAGACATAGTTCTATTTCCCCAGTCAGCTTCATTCTGACCTTGACTACATTAATTGTCTAGGCAGCTGAGCTGGGTCATGAAAAGCATTAAGAAGTTGGAAAGAATATACATTCTGGAGTTGGGATTAGAAACTGGATTCCTGGGGCGCCTGGGTGGCTCAGTTGGTTAAGTGACTGCCTTTGGCTCAGGTCATGATCCCAGAGACCTGGGATCGAGTCCCACATTGGGATCCCTGCTCAGCGGAAAGCCTGCTTCTCCCTCTCTCACTCCCCCTACTTGTGTTCCCCCTTCTGGCTGTGTTTCTCTCTGTCAAAATAAATGAAATCTTTAAAAAAAGAAAAAAGAAAAAAGAAACTGGATTCCCCACCAGAATTACCACATAGCCAAAAAGCAAACACCTTTAGAGAACTTGTGCTTTTAGACCATTCTGTTTCCTGGTTAAATAGTAGTTCAATACTATTAAGTTTAAATTACTGTATCATAGAAGGAAAAACAAATCCAAACACAAAAGGGAGGAAGAAGTTCTGATTGAGAAATATCTTAAGGTCATTTAAGAAGTATGTACTGAGCCACCATATTTTTCAAGGTGCTGAGGACATAATGATAAAAAAGATAGACATGATCATTAATGATGGAGTTTACAGTTTAGGGAAGGAGATAGAGTTTAAACACGTAAGCCCACAAATAATTAATTATAGCTGTTATAATTGTTATGGTTGAGAACAAGAAATCATAGCAAAGTATGATACTATAGTTTTTAAAGCCAACCTAATTCTGAGATACAGAAATAAAAATCAAGGTTTTGATCATTATCATCCATAATCCATCACATGAGGCCCTGCCCCACTGCAGAATCCTGTGCAAGGGGAAGCATAATGTGACTGAGTGTGGTGGGATTCATGTTTCTTCTAAGAAATGGCATGTACAAGCTTTAGGGCAATTCTTCCTTCACCTCCTGCCCTAGACAGATCTTTACCAGAGCCCAGCCTTCATGACCATTCAAGAATTTGAAGTGAGGTCAGGAAGGACCTGGGGGAGGTTGAAAGAATTAGAAAAAAGGGTAACGAAACTTAAGATAGTCCAAGAAGGTGAGAGCCAGTTGACTTGCTCTCTCGAAGTATGTGCCTTTTATTGGAGGATAGTGGTTTCTCCTTTCGAATGGTCATGCACATATGACTGGAGCGCCCTGGTCTCTGATGATGGGGGATTTGGGTAACTAAAACAACAGCAACAAAAACACATCCAATTCTAAAGTATGGTTCTGTTTCTAGGGGACCTTAGTTCAATTGGAAAGAAATACTAAATCTTGAATAATAAGTTAAGATTTTAAAACAATCTTTGTTTTGAATATAGAGGGTTCCATTTATTTGAAAACATGGCATAAGTTTGCACTGTTAAGTGGGTAGGGCAGTGACAGGCTCACCTCACTACCTGCTCCCAGCCAGGCAACAATTCTATCATCCCAGGCAGGGAGATGATATGATACCACCTGCCACCTAACACACTGGAACAACTTTCAAGCAAACAGTGGTTCTAAGAAGGCCTTCCCCCCAAACTAGCTACTTGGAATGTCATAAAGGGAACCAGGGGATAATTCCCTGGGCCCAGAGTTTTACCCAAAGTTAAAGTGCAAGTGTCATGAGAGGGGTAGCAATTACTACTATTAATACAGTAGGAGGAAGTACTTATTAGATCCTGTTCAATAACAGCTAGTGGTGAGCAAAAGAGAAAGGACACATATCTGGGAAATGGTAATGTGGGAGAGAAAGGAAAGAAAAAGCCTCAGGGGGCTGCATGGAGGAAAATACTTCCTAAGTGAAAGAGAGGACAGTGGAGTGCTGTTTTGAAGCATCTACTGATTTCCATGAATGTAAATACTCACCCTATGCCACTGTGATGTCCACTGGCTCACAAAATTCCTAGAAATTAACAGTTGGCTCCTACTTGCTGCCCCGTGAGCATGGGCTCCAGCACACCACTGAGGGTGCCTACAAGTGTGCAGAGAGACATTGAAAGGGAGATAAGAAGTCCCCAAATGTAGACCTGACCATAATGCTGGTCTGAAGCTCTCATAGATGGTGTTGACATCCTCCTGTGTTGAGGGCAGGAGGTGTAGTGGGGCCTGGGTGGCCCAGGTAAACATGGGTGGGACTGAAACTACAGGCAGGTGAAAAGTTTGGTTGGCCCCTAATTAGACTGAATCTCCCCATCTGCCTTTTGTAACCATCACGTAGAAAGGCAATCCCAGCAACAATAGCATTAAAGAAATTATAAGATGATTGCTGCTTATATCCTGCAAACATGCTTCTTAGCATGGGGACACCCATTCAAAGACAATGCCCTGGAATCACAGAAAGAAAGTGACAATGAGAAGAAGGGAGGGTGAGGCCAGCTGTTCCCCTTTGTGGGGGAGGCAGGGACAGGCAGGGTTATTAAAAGCTCCATGACATACTTTGGCTTTGGCGGTGAGGTTATGTCTCAGCTTGTGGGATCACTCCCTTGAGAGCAGATTGGGAAGACATCAATGCCAGCCTGGTTGAGTTATTCACGTCTATGGGGCCTAATCCTGCTACATGTGTTCTCTCTTTGATAAGAGCCTGCCTTATGTCTCCAAGCTTGACTTTTCAGTTCCAGACATGGCAGAAAGAATGATTCCACAGAATCAAGGCAGAACTGTGAAGTGGCTGAAAGTGTTGTCCTTGCTCTCCTACCTCGCTTTCAACAGATTTCTCCAGGAAACATGCAGTCGGTGTCCTCCTATTGCCTAGCTGCAGAGGGCTGCAAACTCTGGGCTGAAGTCACTGACTCTCTCACAGGAGCCTTTTTCCCCTCCACCCAACACTTTATTTCTTATAGCCTCATACGTATTCCTTTCCTAATTTCTTTGGTGAATAAAATCTCCATGCACTATTTCACATTAAGAGGTTAATGACTTGCTTTGACTTAAGGAATCATTCCTACCCAGAGATATATGTAGTTTTATAACGCCTTAACACTGAAGAAAGATTCTGGTATTGTAGAACTTCTGTATCTATGGTAGATAAATGACAAGATGTTTTCGGCAAGGTTTGTGGTGCTCCCACAAATGATACCCTATGAGTGAACACATAATTCCCCATGTCACACCGGACATGATCTGTCTAAGAGGAATGTCATTCAGTCATTTACCAATAAGTCCAAATAGGTGCAACAAGCACAGGCTATGCATGGGCATTTTAATGGGGATGAATCAAGGTCCCTAAGATGGTGCCAATTCTTCCATTGAGCCCAAAGGCCAAGGAGGGAGAGGCAGAGGGAGAGGGAGAGGGAGAGGTGGAGGGAGAGGGGGAGGGAGAGGGAGAGGGAAAGGGAGAGGGAGAGAGAGAGAGACAGATGCAGGAGATATGCATTTAAGAGCATACATGACTAGTAAATCCTTTTCAGTGGGAACAGCCCACTGGGCAGAATGGGAAGCAGGGTTTGCCTGGGACATGAGCATGCTGCTCAGACTTATGACTCGTCTTTGTCAGAGATTCTCTTACTTGGTTTGGGGCTGAGACACACCCATGAGACTACAATCTTCTCAGGACACACCTATCCCTCTTGACCAACACACACAGCCAGCCACATATTCAGACCCATCACTTCCCCTTTGCTCTACCTAAGCCTCATTCAAGACAGAACCACCTGAATGAGGCTGGGAAAGGGATGATGCTCCAGAATGCTCTTAGTGATAATAATTATAAGAAACATCACTTATCAAGTGCTTACTCTGCCCAGCTTCTGTGCCAAAGGCATCATGTATATGTGATCTCACTTAATCTTTGCAACTGTCTCTTCAGTTTTGCATTATTACTATTTTCATTTTAAAAATGAGGAAACTGATGGGGTTCCTGGGTGGCTCGGTCAGTTAAGTATCTGACTCTCTCTTTTTTTTTTTAGTATTATAATATGTTTTTTTATTATGTTATATTAGTCACCATACAGTATTTCATTAGCTTTTGATGTAGTGTTCCATGATTCATTGTTTGCATATAACACCCAGTGCTCAGTGTAATACATGCCTTCCTTAATACCCATCACCAGGCTAACCCATCTCCCCTCCTCCATCCCCTCTGAAGCCCTCAACCAGTTTGTTTCATGGAATCCATAGTCTTTCATGGTTCATCTCCCCCTCTGATTTCCCCTTCCTTCTCCTAATGTCCTCCATGCTATTTTTTATGTTCCATATATAAGTGAAACCATATGATAATTGTCTTTCACTGCTTGATGTATTTCACTTAACATAATCCCCTCCAGTTCCACCCATGTCGATGCAAAGGGTGGGTGTTCATTTTTTTCTGATGGCTGAGTAATATTCCATTGTGTATATAATTATCTGACTCCTGATTTTGGCTCAAGTCATTATCTCAGGGTCCTGGGATCCATCCCCATATTGGACTCTGCACTAGGAAGGGAGTCTGCTTGAGAATTCTCTCTCTGCTCCTCCTTCTGCCTTTCCCCCGCTTACTCTCTCTCTCTTTCTCTGAAATAAATAAATAAAATCTTTAAAAACAAAGAAACCAAGACTCAGAAGAAATAACTTGCTCAGAGCATACAGCTAATAAATGGCATAGTCAGGGTAGAATACAATGTAGTATAAATCCAAAATAAGCCTGGTTTTCCCCTAAACTCTATGCCCTGGGAGCCTTTTCTCTCTCTCCGCCTCAACTGAGCTGGGTCACACCAGTGCTCCCAGGCACAGGGCATACATTGTCGTAGTGATCTGCAACCAGATAAACGGCAGAATCAGATAGGTCTCACATCCAGGAGAGAAATGAGGACCATCAGGTAATTTTCCTAGGTTTTACCATAATATTCCCAAGATATTCCACCTAGAGGCAAATGCATTTGAAATATGTGGCTGCTTTCTCACCTAAAAATTTGATTGGCAAAGGATGAAAGAAGACCATCAAAATACACGTGATAGGACAATTTAAATAATTCCTAAAGGGCTCCAATGGGGTTTGAAATCTTTTGGGTGCTAATATTCTATATACCAGCTGCCCTGTCCATTCTAGACTGGGCATCATAGTGAAAGTGTTTCAACCAAGTGTGGGAGAAACAAGGCCCTTCCTTCCTATTTTAATGCAATTATTTATTTGTTTCCTGACTTCTTACTGAGTACACCTAATTTCTAGGCAAAGTTTGTATGCCAGGACTGTGACTAGCTCCCCAGCAAGAGCAGAGCTGAGATGACTGTTGCAACTCTAACAAGTGAGACAGAGACTAGAGGGGTCTATCTGCACCTTCTCTTCCCCATGCCTACAACCTGACTTCAACCCTCAACATAGCCTTGGGATGAAGAACTAAAAATTATAGAGGCAAGGGTCCCAGAAGGTTATAGCCAGAAGTGATACCCAGATTCTACCTGGTCCATTTAATAAATGTTTATTTATTATAAGGATTTACAATTCAACTTATTTCATTCAGTTCTGGGTGAATATCAAAACATACTGGCATATATCCTTCAGTCCTTATTCTTAAGGGGCCTACCATCCTGTTGAGAAGATTAAAAAAAAATTCAAATAAAATGATGTAGACATTGGAAATACCGATAACTAAAACAACACAAGGCACATTCAAGAGTGATGACTATGCTAGGAGTTCAGAAGGATGCAGTGTTAGGAGGGGTTTTGTGGAAGAGCAGAGCCAGAGCAAGACCAAAGATGAGGGGTTGGCAAAGGCAGTGTTCAGTCAAGCTCATTTCCTCATGCCAACTATGCTAATTCCATTTTCATTTGGCTTACACTGCAACCTATTCCCAATACTATCCCTACTTCCTGCCTTCCTTCTCTTCTTTGTCTTCTCTTCCTATCATGTGAGTTACTGAACCCTTTTCCATATATCCATACTTCATCTCAAGTCCAGACTTGTTATTTAAGTCCTTCCCAACAATACCAGACCATGCTGAATTTTCCACTTACTAATTTCTTATAGTGTGTAATCCATACCACACCTTAGGAAAATTAATTATATGCTGCTTTGTATTGTTTGCTAATGGTTTTGTTCTGTCTCTAATGACCTTTTAAACTTCTTATGGGCAGGTCTTATGTGACATTTCTTGAGTATCCTGCACATGACTAGATGCATAACAGATGCTCAGAAATGTTGCTTGCATGTCTCACCATCTAGGGTCACTGGTCATCTAGTCTTATTTGAAGTTCCACAGAGGCAGAATCTACAGAGACAGTTACAGACCATTCAGATATTTGATGATATGAAGAATGGCTTTGTGTCCTCCTGGAATTCCTTCTGTTTTCATTAGAGTAACTGTCTAGTATATATTTCATAAAACTTTTTATGCCCTTGTAAATAGTACTAGCTCTCTCATGTCTCTGCTTAAAATCTTTGGATTCCCTTCACCATTCTTTGTGGCCCTGGGACAGTCTAAACTTCAGCATTTTTTTTTTTTATTGTTACTAAAATTTTTTTTCCCAGTGTTCCAAGATTCATTCCCCATTCCCCACACCCAGTGCTCCACGCTTTAGGTGTCCCCAGTACCCACCACCAGGCTCTCCCATCCCTCCACCCCCCTCCCTCCAAGTCCCTCAGTTTGTTTCTGTGTCCAATCTTAAAAAATGTGGAAACTAAGGCTAACATAGGTTTAAACAATCATTTGGAACTAAATAATGGTTGATAAAAAAAATGCTGAACAGAGACTTCAGCATTTTTTTTATCAACCATTATTTAGTTCCAAATGATTGTTTAAACCTATGTTAGCCTCAGTTTCCACATTTGTTAAGATCATTAACATAATTTGGCTCTGTTCTTAGATTATTTATAATTTGCAGGACTGTTTCAAAAGAAACATACTATTATAGCCTAAGCAAAAAATAAATGAAGCAAACAAACAAATTAACAAAATAGAATTAATTATAATAATAGAGAGATGTCCCATAGAGCTCAAGAAAAAGAATGTGGCCAGAACCAAGTAGACATTCCAAAAATTATCCACTGTATGTCTCTGTCTTCCACCCCTTTTCGTTTCTTCACCTCCTTTCTTTTCTTCTACCTATTCTCCTTTCACTTCCCTCACTGAAGTTGCTCTAGCTTGGCTCAAACACTCATTGTGTGACTCCTAACTCAGGATCTGAGAATGGCATGAACAAGAAACACTTCTTCTAGAGGGGGCAGAAGCTGGCTTGGATGAGTAGAGTGTCTTTCTGGGTACATTCTTCCAGTGGCTACAAGGTGAATCTGATTTCTCATTAGAGAACTTTAAAGGTAGAGCTGTTATCTCCATTATTACTTGTTCCCGTCATTGTAATCAGCACATCATCAAAACATCTCAACCCTGATGTGCACCTGCAGAGCAGGAAATGGGTTGAAATTATGGGAAAATAAAAAATCTGACACTTGAGTCCAAACAGTAGAGGGCACAAGTGAAAGAATTGAAGACCGTGCTAAAGGATCTAATGTGAAAAGGAGATTATGGGTTTCACAGATTGTAATATTTAGTTACTTGTGAATATGGTTGCCACAAGACAGATGCAATTTATATTGATGGTAATAAATTTATACTAATATGATACTAATGTACTGTCCAGAAGGAAGGTGAAGCGCACGCTATTCTGCTGACTTTTCAGGACTGGTTTTAGTTCTTAAAGAAGCTGGAAGTCTGGGATGTGTTCATAGAATAACGAGGAAAGTAGAGAACTTGGAGCCGAGCTACATGAAAAGCTTTAGATGAAGTGGAGGGATCTAACCTGGAGAAGTAAAGCTATAGGTTGTGTTATATTTTGGTCTTCAAACTTCTGTCATGTTCAGGGTACAGTGGGAGCATGTAAAGGTCTCAATTAAGACTTGAAGGATAGCAAACTCCAGATTCATATATTGTAGACTTTTTAGGACTAACCTATTTATATAGAGATTGGCCAATCATTTTCAGAAACATCAAGGGGAAGGCTGGATAAAAATGGAGGTAAGATCTGGGCCATGGAGTGCAGATATTTGGAGTTGTAAATAGACTATGGCAGATGATTTCTAATAACTTCTATGATTATAAAATTCATTACTCCCATTATTCTTATTATTCCCATTTTTATAGTTGACGAAACTAAGCGGTTGGCCCGAAGTCATGCAGATGGTCAAGATTGTGACCTAAAGAGTAGCCTCTTGAAGCCAAATGGTGTGCTCTGTACACCATATTTCCTAGCTGCTACTGGCATAACAAATGCTATTCCTTGTTAGAGTCCAGAATAGTCTCTTAATCCCTAACGTATGCAGTAGAATAGAATTAGTGTGACTTCCATTGGGGAGTCAGAGATCTAGATTCCCGCTCTATAGCCTCCCCTTCCCCACATCATCCCATCCCTGGAGGAGATAATCAAAGAAAACCAAACTCACCCCAACCTGATGCTGGAAAGTGTCCAACCCGAATTTATGTCACCAGCTCATTCCAACAGATTGTGCAAGAGGGACTTATGTAAGTTTCCTGTCAGCTTTGCAGACAGGCAGGTGGAGGTGAAATGAGGAAGACTCAGATAAAACCTTAAAATGGGGCTGGCTCTGCTGCCCCTGTCCCAAAGGCAGTAGAAGCCCCTATTAGCCTCAGTTTGAGAAAACCACGTATTTTTAAAACACAACATTTTAAAAATACACAAATTTTGTTGGGAATGTATGAATTCACAGTAAAAAAAGATTAAAGTTTTTGTTTTATGATAAACTCATTGTCTAGTTCCTTTAAATTGCCTGCTTTCTTCCTCTTGTGTTTTCTTTCTGCCTGTGAAGATTTTTTTAAGTAACAGCTTTATTTAGATACAATTCCTATACCATAAAATTCTACTGAAAACCATTTAGTGGTTTTTAGTATATTCCCTGAATCATACAGTCATCGCCACTATCCAGAATATTTTTGACATCTCAGAAAGAAACCCTTACCTATTAACAGTCACTTCCCTTTCCCCCATTCTACTCAGCCCTAGGCCATCACTAACCTATTTTCTGTCTCTGGGTTTGCCTAATCTGGACATTTCATATAAATGGAATTACACAAAATATGGTCATTTGTGACGGGACTTTCTTCATTTAGATTAATATTTTTAAGATTTATCTACATTGTATCATGTGTTAATTACTACTTCATTACATTTTATAACCAAATAAGATTTCACTGTATGGATATATGATATTTTGTTATCCATGCATCCATTTATGGACATTTTAGTTGTTTCCATTTGGGGCTATTATGAATGCCAAATGGCACGCAGCATTTAACGATACTTTCAGCAGTGTGGGAGGGTTCCAATTTCTCCACATCCTTGCCAATGCTTGTAGTTTTCTTCTTTTATTATAACCATCTTAGTGGGTATAAAGTGGTATCTCTCTGTGGTTTTAATTTACATTTCCCTACTGGTTGAAGAAGAAGATGGTGAACATCTTCTCATGTGCTATTAGCCATTTATGTATCTTCTTTAGAGAGATGTCTCTCTAATCAAATTCTTTGCCTTTTCTTAATTTTTTTATGTTTCTAGATTTTTCAACTATGTTCAGTTAGCCACTGTACAGTACATAATTAGTTTTTGACATAGTGTTCAATGAATCATGAGTTAAGTGTAATACCCAGTGCTCATAACAGCATGTGCCTTCCTCATTACCCATCACCCTGCTACCCTCTCCCCCCATCCTCGTCCCCTCTGACACCCCCAGATTTTTTTCTGGGGTCCATAGTCTCTCATGGCTCATCTCCCTCTCTGATTTCTCCCCCTTTGGATTTCCCTCCTTTCCCCTATGGCCCTCCATGCTATTACTTATGTCCCACATATGAGTGAAACCATATGATAGTTGTCTTTCTCTGCTTGACTTACTTCACTTAACATAATCCCCTCCAGGTCCATCCATGTCTATGAAAATGGTGGGTATTCACCTTTTTTGCTGTCTCAATAGTATTGCATTGTGTGTGTATATACCACATCTTCTTTATCCATTCATCTGTTGAAGGGCATCTCGACTTCTTCCACAGTTTGGCTATTGAGGACATTGCTGCTATGAACATTGGGCTGCACATGCCCCTTCTTTTCACTGCATCTGTATCCTTGGGGTAAATACCTATAGTGCAATTGCTGGGTCATAGGGTAACTCTACTCTTAACATCTTGAGGAACCTCCATGTTGTTTTCCAGAGTGGCTGCACCAACTTACATTCCCACCAATACTGTAAGAGGGTTCCCTTTTCTCCACATCCTCGCCAACATTTTTTGTTTCCTCTTTTGTTAATTTTTGCCATTCTAGCTAATGTAAAGTGGTATCTCATTGTGGTTTTGACTTGTATTTCCCTGATGGCTAGTGATGTTGAGCATGTTTTCATGTGCCTGTTAGCCATTTGTATGTCTTTTTTGGAGATGTGTCTGTTCATACCTTCTCTCCATTTGTTGACTGGGTTATTAGTTTTTTGAGTGTTGAGTTTGAGAAGTTCTTTATAGATCTTGGATATGAGCCCTTTTTCTGTAATGTCATTTGCAAATATCTTCGCTCATTCTGTGGGCTTCCCCTTAGATTCATTGACTGTATCCTTTGCTGTGCAGAAGCTTTTAATCTTGACGATGTCCCAAAAGTTCATTTTTGCTTTTGTTTCACTTGCCTTTGGAGACATGTCTTGAAAGAAGTTACTGTGTCCGTTGTTTTTTGTTTTTTAAACTGGGTTATTTATCTTTTATTCCCTGAAGTGCTTTTGAAAGTCAAACTCAGTCAAAAACAGGAATGGGTTTACTGTGACAACACCAGTCTCAGATTCAAACATGTCTGGATCATAAAGGGATGATTGTTGGGTAAACTGTAGCTTAGCCTGGAGATAGGGGAATAGACTGTAAGTGGCTTCTTAACTGCTTTTATAGTCCAAAAAAACAATGAGACAAGATTTATTTGCCTTAAGAGATAAGTATGGGGAAGGAACAGAGTAAGTCCAAGAAGAAAAGAAAATCAAGGAGAACAGTCGGTCCTTGAGGGATGTAATTCAGGACTCTGACTAGGCCCTCTGATATGGACCACCCCAGTATTTTAAACCAGCATCTTATGCTCCAAAGTCCTGCCTACAGGATATAGACTTGAGGAGTCAGTCCTCCTTTCTAGGTTCATCTCTATAAGGCATTAGTGAATGAGCCACATCACTTGTTCTTTATCAAGCCTTTTTATCAATAGGATTACCTTTAGTGCCATGGTTCTATAAGTAGAAGCAAGACCATTTATCTCTCTGGGCTCTTAAAGCAGGGCACCAGAGCAGTGTCAAAATTTTTTCTCTAGAACTTTTGAAGAAATTCTTGGAATATCTCTTCCTGACATGGCTAATCCTCATATACTCCAAAAGATAACCTCTGCAGGTCAAGTTCTATATTCAGGATGTTTTGAATGTGCATGTTCTATACCAATCACCAAGAAAGACTGATATCTATCCCCAGGCAAGTTTCCACACTAAATGACTTGCATATTTCCAAGTTTTCAATGTGTAAGTACATTCTGTTTCCCATCATACACTGACCAACATGGGGCAATGGATGCCAGAATGGAAAAAGGGAAAAGATTGGGTAAACCAGAAAAATAATTTGGCAGCAGTAAAACTGCCCTGAGACAAAGACAGTCATTTCCTTAGCCAGTGTGATAGGTACAGGTGGAGAAAGAAATCTATGGCATGAAAATAACTTCTGGTCAGGTCTATATACTCCTCCCAACTCCAAAGTTTATCCTGTGAACATTCACTGGCTATTCATGTTTGAAGTGAAATGAGTATGGGAAGTTTTTCTTTGTGGTTTTGCTTGCAATTAAAACATTAGAGAAAGGGAGAATCCAAGTCTCAGGCATGTGTACCCAAGGCAGCCTGGCTGAAGGATATCTTTAGAGCTAAAAAGAAAAAAGAAAGATTTCCTGGAACCCCAAGTCAAGATGTGCATTGGTATTATAAAAGGCTGTGCCCACTGTTGCTCAGGCTGGAAGCTGGAAAGATATCTGTTCAGCCTCTACATTATGTCAAAGACCAAAAAGAGGATGAAATCAGATCCTCAGATATATATGCACTCAGACCTGGTGAATAATGGGTTTGGTAATAAAATTTAGTAACAAGCATAGAAGATTGTAAATTGCCAATGGAATTCCAGTGATGATTAGTCAAATCAGTTCCTCCTTATATATATATATATATATATATATATATATATATATATATATATATATATATA